>JAPYZP010002661.1:0-12976 GCA_030522985.1 Torymus sinensis
TTGATAATTCTAGGGAGTAAAATTTTTGAATTCTCATTTTTACCATATTATTTCGCGATTTCTCCAATTTTTTGTAATGTTTCTTACTCAAGTGTAAATATTATTGGAAGTTTAATAAATAAGTTACTTGTAAGAGTCTGTGGTCAGCATCCGTGCGCAGTGTGCTAACATAGTACTTTTTGATACTAGTACGATAAAAGCACACTATGCAATTACACTCGTGTGAGAATCATTTTTATCACCTCTATCGAACATCGTTCTTTAAACTCCGTGCATAAAAGTGGCCGTTACACAGCGAGTGTCTCGATAAGTAATTAAATATATTATTATCTTAATTAATTTGTGGATGGTGGCTAAGGTTATCTTTCGCACAACTGAACTACCGTATAAACGTTAATTTGAAGTTACACATACGCCATACATCGGAGAAAACAAAGCTGATCGAGGCGTAGGCAATTACGTGGGTTCACCTACAGCCGCTTTCCGCTTCTCTCCCACTCAAGCGCTCTACTCCCCGGAACACTTGAAATAACGTTTTCACTGTTCTCGTTATCAATATTGACTAATGGCAATGTTGTAGAAGCGTCCGTGGGCAGAAAAGTGCCGGCGCAAAAGGAACGAACGGCTCGCGCGCGAGGCGCATGTGACAAAGAGGCGAGCGTGAGCATTAGGAAAACACGGCACATCTGCCGCCGAGTCCGCGTGCGACGCGAAATCGACACAGCGTATTGACAGAGCGCGCGAGCCAGGATAATCCGACTGGCAAATAATACGCCTGTGCTGATCCGCGTGCAGAGATGCTTGCTTCTCTTTCCACTCGCGCGCCTGCGTTGCCCAATTATCGGCCTCGCCGGTTGCCAAATTATACCATTCCAGTGGATGGCTTTAGTCTCGAAGCGGCCGAGTTCCGGCACGTATTGTGTATTATCGGCTGTATCCTGTATTTGTTCAGCCATAGAAGTTAATATGTAATAAGTTATCCAAACACGTATAAATATAATTAAGGGAATACGATATAAAGGAAAATTAAATCCCACTAATTGAGAGAAAATCCGTCCGATATAATTAACGATAAACATTTGTTAGTTTGATCATCTATTGTACTTGTATAATGTCAATAAAAATTCATATTCAAATGCATTTCGTTTTCATTAAGTAGTTAAAAAATCAATTTCCTATTTTCATTTACGCGCGGGACATGGATGTATGCAGTTTGCTTCGTCGCACAAATGTGCTATTGTGCAGATCTATTAAAGATATGGTCAGTATTTGAATTGTAAAGTAACACTAAAAATAACTTGGATGAGTTGCAATGAATTCAATTATAAGCGAAAAACAGAACGTTGTTTTTCTTTTAGACCGCATGTCTCATGAAATTAATTATCTAAATATTGTCGTGACAATTTTTTTTATCTTTAATATTCTTGAAATTACAATCTAATTGAAAAATCGTATAAGAAATAAATGATTTGTTTGTTTGGTATTACATTCTTGGTAATTAGTTCGCATTAAAGGTTTATATACATATAAAGTATAAGTGTTGAACGTCGTTTTGCGCAATTCTGAAATGAATTATGAATTTTCATACTTGAACTTCTGCTCATTATAAGAATTGATTAAAAATAAGGCAGTGCCGTCGACGATAGGCCTGACGGGCAACGAAATGAAAAGATTGTTGTGAATAATTACCTGTAGCTGACAGCAGCGGCAGAACCAGCAGTAGCAACCACAGCGGTCTTTCGATTTTCACCATCGCGCGTTTGTTTTTAGGACAACTGCATAGTGCGTGCAAATGCAAATAAGCGTCGCTGAACCCTCACAGTCGTCGCCGCACTCATCGCCCGATGCAAATTCCCGCGGTCGCACTCTTCTCCTCGCTGATTACGCGTCGCGCGCCACGCGTTACTCTTGCGCGCGCGCGCGACAATGTTCCCCGTGAAAGTTGCAGCCAGTTTTTCACCGGCCGATTGCTTCTTTACTCCACAATTCGCAGACGACGAGCAGCTTGCGGTATTCCTCGCTTACTTTTTCTTCTTTAATCCGGGATTAGTAGCGACGCGCTTCTCCTGTTTCGAGCAGCTTGCGCTGCGGCTTTTTTCGTGCTGCGCTCTTTTTTACCCTCCCTTTTTTGTCAGAGAAAAGTTTAGAGGTCGCCTGTCGTCTGGCCCTGCGCACTCATCACGTCTACTTGCCGCTGTTGAAGTTTCAACTTGGTCGAGGCCGGCGTGGTCGGAAAATTTATCCACAATGTCGGCATTTTTTACGGCCGGAGTCGCGGCTGTGCAGATCAACGCTTCCACACTCCGCGACCAAACTTTAACAATCTCCGCTCGACTTTTTCAGTTCGCTGCGCACTTTTAACTGCTGTTCACTGGAACTTGATTACAGTCCGACGCGGCTGCTTAGCACTACTGCTATGCTGCTGGTGTAAAAAAGTGTAACTTTAGATTTTCTTCAGTAGAGGCGTTATTTTTACGATTGTAACAATACAAAAAATCAATGATTCAATTTCACGTGTGAAAATTAATTTAACTCTTGTTGAATGATAGGTGCAATAATAAATTGAAATCACGTTGATTTTAAACCTTGAACAAATGAACATTCAGTGTTTTGTAAGCTAATAAAGTTCCCTACACAAACTCACAGCCCTTTCGCAGGTACGCACATTATTTTCTCTCCGCACGGCCTTGTAAGCCCGAAGGAAAAGAAGGTAAATGCCTTCAGCCGGCTAGAAGAGAAGCGGAAAAAGACAGCGAAGGAAAGCAGAAAAAACCGAGACAACGATCCGAGTGTGGCGAGCTGTTGGAAAGGGCCGCGGAGCTGCGGACGATACGCATCGGTTCGCGTGAGCGAGCGCTGCACGTGGCTCCTGCGGAGGGCACGAATCGGTTCACCAACGAGCGAGAGCTGAGCGTCCCGGCGCCTCGGCGTTGCGGCCGATACTGAGCGTCGAGGCGCCCCGGCGGCGTTATCATCATGCGCGCGCGAGTCGCCGCCGGCAGCTCGCTTCCCCTCGCACACGCGCGCGCCCGCGCAGGCGCCCGGAAGGAACTGCGAACTATATATATACTTATACCTATATATAAGAACGCGCGAGTGTGGGGAGCAGCGAGCGAGTCCGCCGAGTCCCTCCCATGTACGCGCGAGGCTCGCTTTTACGAGCGGCCGTCGTCCTCTGCGGTGCGCACGCGGCTGGGAAAGGGTGGCGAGGATTATTTTTCGCGAGGGTGCAGGCACCAGCGCCGGTAGGCGATCCAGCTGCGAGCGCGTTTCTGCCCCGCGCCGAGTGTCGCGAGTCGCCGCTGGATGTGCGGCCTGCACGCTATGACCGTACTTTCGATAGTCCACGCCGCTGCGACTGCAAACGTACAAGTGCTTATCTGCGCTGAAAGGGAAATCGGCAAAAGGGCCAGGATACTTACACGGCCCGCGAAGTGTCGAATTTTTTTTTATTTTTAACCAATCGAGAAATTCGATTCTGGCTGCAGCTCGGGAAATACTTTGGTGACGATTTTTCATTATGCAATTTGAAAGCAAAATTACACGAACAACTGTCTAAATCGTATTTAGCAGACAGAAATGTTGCAATTTTTTTAAAATGCCGGAAGTCGACCCGCAAGTTTATTAATTAATGTCCATAAAAAGTATCAATTATAATAAAAAAAATTATCAAATATTTAATTTCAGAGAAGTCACAGCGCGCTGTTACGGACGTATTTCACTAAAATATCGTGTAATCTATTTCCCAAACATAATGCACTTTTTGTCAACTTTGTAATGTCTTGTATCTGAACTTAATTAAATAGATTTTTTCTCAAATTTAGATTTCTTCACTGTTTGGATAGATGAGAATAATCAAATGGTTTCTAACGCTGAAAATCATTTTAATTCGAGCCTTTCGGAGTGTGCTAACAATTTAATAGAATTAAATAATAGAGTTACAGGTACTGTGTTTGCTGAAAAATGCATGTTAGTTTGTTCAGACAATTAATCTCATGCAGCCTTAGCAGTTTATCTCATCCTACAAATTGAAATTTAATACCTTAAACAAAAATGCTTTTGATTTCGCCAAAAAAGGTATTTATTTCACCATAGATGGAAATGCGGAATATTTTAAAAACAAACACAAACTGCAGGATCTTTTTCATCGTTATGAAGATTTTTTAATTAAAGCAGAATAGCACTGATGCAACCGTGCACGTTAAATGCATGATTGTACCGCATCTTGGGCAATATAACGTCGTATACTTTTCCAAGAAACCTAAAGAAATTACCAATGCTCCTTTTCACACGGACTCCGTCAAAGTTTGCAAATCTGAAGATCATAGTTTGAAAATGAAAGAATGAATATTAAGTTCATAAGGTAAAGTAGGTAGTAGTGGGACAGTTTTGACCATACAGATTTTTATAATTTTTCTATTGCCAAAAACTAAGCGTAATACATGAAAACTAATTACCTCAGTAGATAGCTCGCGTCTGAAAGTTTCTTTTAAGAAAACAAAAAGGCTTTCTTTCGTTGCTGGTGTATTAAATCGTTTGGTGTAGTGGGACACGATAACTAATTTGGAAACAGTAGTGGGACCCACGTGTCCCACTACTAGAATATGGGAACTAAGAAGCACCTGCAGAGGGACAAAGTTTTTGCCATGCGCACTTCTCAAACATAACTTCAAAAACTTTGCATCTTGTTATACACTAATTCAAGAAGTAAATCAACGCAATAACGAAGTGACTGCATAGTTAACATCACAAAGAATACTAATGGATTAATGCTGTTATCGTCTTAACCATTTATTGTAGTTATTTTACTGATGTCCCACTATTGGTTCCAAAATTGGCTTTGTCCCAGTACTCCCTCCTTTACCTTATAAAAAAGAAAAAAAAATGTCAATAAATGATGAATTAAAAGTTTGATTGAAATAAAAAAAAAGATTAAAATCAGCAAAAATAGTACCAGTAATTTATGGTTTCATTGTATTAAACTGTTAGCATGCGTTAAAAGGAGAGACGACCTATTTAATTCAATTCAGATATAAGAAATTACAAAATAAACAAAAAATTGCTAAAGGTGTAACACAAAGTATGGACGTATGATAACAAATTATGTTTGAAAAATTGATTACATGATATTTTTTATGTTCGCGATATTAGACAACGAAATAATGAAATTCGCCCGTAATGGCACACTCTGGTGTAGCACTGAAAGCACACGCGGCTACTCGCTGCTGTCTTTTTAACTTTTATTACTTTTGTCGCTTCTCGTTAAATTTTTTTGAAACTTGTTAAGAAAGCTACATTTAGTGTCTTTAAAGCCGCTTCGAAGCCCGGCATCCAAATAAACGGTATTCAAAATAGAAATATTGAACTTCAAAGCGTTAACTTGCAGCGTTAACATAGGATCCCTATCTAAGCTCGTTTGAAAAATACAGTTTGATTTACGGTCAAAAAAGTTTTCTTTCTGATTTTTTTTCAACCGTGAGGTATAAATCTAGAAATCAAGAGGAATAACATGGTATATAATTTTTAATATGGCAAATGGGATTAATTTCAGAGTACTTACCATTACTATACAGAGTCAATGTCATATTAACACATTTTTTCTTATCTCGTCATTTTTTTATTAGTTTTGAAGTAGGTAATGTATAGAGGCTCATGAAGGGTGTCTATCGTAAATAATATTTTTAAATCACAATTTTTGTGATATTGATGAAATTGGGCATCATTGACCCCAGAGAATGTTCTTTAGACTTGCACTTTCGAATGAAAAAGTTTATTTCGAAAATAAAATTGGTATTCTTTTAGAAAAATTGCTCTGAACTTTCAACTCAAGTTTTTGTCAGGAAAATAGCATTTCTGAGAAAAGCCGCTACCAATACATTAACACGTAGCTTCCTTAAACTAATGTATTCCTACCTTTTGTTTTAATTTTTTATGCCAATAATTAATTCTATCACACCAAATTTTATCTATGAATATTCGCAATAAAACTAATATATTACGCTTTGAAAAAATGGTAAAAATAAAAAACGTTATCGTGTATTAAAATTGTGCTCTGAGTAGATGTAAAGTGATCTTGCATATGATTCGATAACTGGGATGTAACATTTTTCATTTATAAAGCGAATACAAAATACCCTGCACCACTCATCCGCTCTTTCTAAATACCATCTACTATAATCTATTAATTATCTATTAATTATCTCCCTTTTCTAAAAGGGAGATAATTAATTCAAATGAGAAATCTAAAGCATTCTCCTTGTAAATCAATGACACTTTCAAATTACAGTGAAATTGAACAGGAATGACGTTGATATTACCGACGAGATATTATTCGCTTCGACTGATTCCTAGAATCAAGAAACTGTTACTGCACGTATCAATAAATGCTTGAAGACCCCGCAAAAGAAGTGGCAAGGCGATCGTACGTCGTAATCACATCACAGCAAAGTCCCATGGATCCTCGATGATATGAAGGCTGCAGTACGTCCCAAACAAGAACATTGTTAATTGCATTTACTCTGACCTGAAAAAATCGAGAAAAACTATTGTCGATTGAAATAGTATCCAATCCTTAATTTTTTGCGATATTAAACTATTGCTATGGTAAATAGGACACGCTTTTTCCATGTAGTTGGAAAAATTGTAGTTCTTTTTTTTATAACGAATAGATTTGAATAAAAATCTCTTTTTCGACAAAAAATGTAATTAACAATGTTTTTGCTTGGGACAGCAGAGTTCACAAAGAATATATCCACTCCTGTTATTGTAATAAACTGCACTTTCAATATTGTAAATATTGAGAGTCTGATTATGAACTTAAATTTTTTTTCGAAATAAACAAACAGAAAAACAAAAAATGATGATCGCGATAGCCATATTAAATTATCTACACAAAAGGAGAATTATTAACAGAACTCAAACATATAGTATGAATTCACTTACGCGAAAAAAAATAAATTTTTTAAAAGCTCATTATTTTTCATTTTTGCTACTGAATATTAGTCGAAAAATTGATTTTTTTGCTCATTTTTTGAATTGAAATGTCTCTGCCAAATCGTTGGCACATGATGAATGGATCCCATGATCTATTAGAACAATTCTAATCGGATTAGGCTTATTCATTTTGTTTTTGGTTATAGTTGGGCCAAAGATTTTTCTACAGTCAAATTTAATTTTTAATGATTTTATAGTGCTTTTGTTACGAGTGAGCTCTCACAACTTTTTAATAATAAAAAGTGACGGACCCTATTGGTATCGAATCAGAGCCGCCAACTCACGAGTAAGAAACGCTATCATCCAAGCCACAAACTATCATAAGAAGTATCACAAGAAAAAAAATAAGACCTGTCCGGTTAAAATCGACCGAGTAGAAGCTGAGCTCCAGGCGTGCACACACACACACACATATACATACACGCGCACACAGACGCATACACACACACGCACAGACATTTTTCAGAAACCATGTATTTTGATTCCTAACACCTCGGAAAACAATTATAACATGTTTTTACAACTCAAAAAATTACTATGACAAAGCTTCCTTTAGGAGGAAGCAAAATCATGAAAAACTGATTTTTCGTCATACTAGACATAAGTGCGCACTTGACGCCGGCTATTTAATTAACAGAACCTAAATTTTTATGCGTGAGCCTGCATTTTGTGCCCACAGAACGGGCGTACAATAACTATTTCATGCTATATGACAAAATAGTAGTTTATGCAACATGGGCGTAAAGTTGAGCTTTACGCCCATGGTACGAAAAAATGTATTATGTACCAAGGGCGTAAAGTTGGGCTATTTAGACCTTGTATGTAGTTTACCGTGCGAGTCGAAGGCAAGTGCGTTTTGCGAGCCGAAGACGAGTACTGCAAGCATAAGAGGTCAAAAAGCTCATTTGGCCTTTGGTGTACACGATATTTTTTATGACACAGGTTTGGATTTTCGCTACGGCACTTTTGCACCCGCTACACCTTTACATTTTGTAATAAAATTTCAAAATTTTTATTAAATTTCTATAAACTCCTCCATGAATGAACCCCTCAAATTCCAGGCTACGCGTGACCAAATATAATGAGAAATAAGAGTATAAAAAAACAATAATGTTTACAGTGGAAAATATACATAGATATTTGAAGAAGATATTAAAGTGACTGAAAGAGGAATAGGAGGCTCCGAATAATTATGACATGTGTGACTTAGATTGAGACGTTGGGTTCTTCAAAACGATGGGATTTCCTTCTTACGAACAATGTATACAGATAGTGAATCATCTAGTATTATAAGAAATAGCCTATTTACTGATTCCAAAATTATAATAATTCTCTAAACAACATAGTGTAAATATAAAACGAAATCATTTTTACATGCATTTTTGTAATTTCTATTTCTTCAATATCGATTGAATAAATTATCCAAATTGAATTGTAAAACCCCTGGTAGAAATCTTAACCATATTTTACCTATAAATTAGCTAATTTTCAGAATATCGTTAATTTTTAGCTAAAAATTAGCTAGAAATCCAGGTAAAATCGTCACGTTTTTATCCAGAAATCTGGCTAAATTATGCTTAAGCGTTAGTAAAAATGTTAACCAGAAATTACCTAGTTTTCAGTTTATTTCATTGTTAAGAGTATTCTCTTTTTACAAAACAATTATATTATAATACATATTTAGCAACAATGATAGTTTAACTATTAATACTACTACTAAATTTTCAAATTTACTTTTTAATATATGTATTCTCTAATATTCGAGTAGAGTAATGTACTGTGATATAATTTTGAAACTACCGAAATTGATCAAGTTTTAACATAAGAAGTAAATACGGAAAACTATCCTTTTCTATAAAAATATGCATCTCGTAGGGAAGACCGGGGCTAGTTGGCATGCGGAGCAGTTTGGAAAAATGACAATAACTCGTGATTGGAGTAACAAAAGTCAAAGAAATACGCAAGTTTTAAAATTTTTTAAGATATTTTTCAAACTTTGACATTTTGAAAAATGTCGTGTAATTCTTTGAATCATTTTGTTATTTTCTTAACGGAGGGCAAGATTACTTTTTTACAATTCTACCGCTTGATATTTTTTTTATTTTTCAATTTTTTAATATTTTTTCAAATTAGTCTTCGCTTGAGGCATGTTGGCTGACCTATTGAGAACAGGCAGATTGTTTAACTTATCATTCTACTATGTTCATACCTAATTAACACATTATTTTTTATGTATAAAAGTTCTTGAATGTTGCCACAGAGAATCTAAGAAAATCTAATAAAACCTCCATTTTGGGTAATATATAGTTTTTAGCTGATTATAACTTATTTTCTATTGAATGTCACATTTTCATATGTGATTCTTTTGTACATTATAATAATATCGTTATTTACTGAAAGATTTATTATCAGTGAACCTATCACAAGTACGTGACCAACTTACCCCGCTTATGCGGCAGGTTGACCGAAAATCGTTCAGTTCGAAACTTGTTTCTACCTTTTTTTGTGATCAATTTACAAATTTGAAAAAAATCATTAAGTTGCTGTATCAAGTACTTTTATGAACTAAAATAGTTCTGTTAATTTACTAATACCGTTTTGCAGAAAAAAATAAAATGTGGGAAGTCGGTCAACTAGCCCCGGTCTCCCCTATGTGTATCGAATCGATACTATGTTGATTATCAAAATTTTTGTGCGCGAAACGCGCCTCTTACACTCTATATAGGGTAGCGGTGGGGGTTACTGAGTGGTTACCATAAACTCTCAGATATTTAGTCGAGTATAATCGTACAATGAACACTATGTTGAGCATTTCACTCATTTTATTAATTAGAATATATATCTTGATTGATTAACACCTAATGTTTTACTCAAAATCAACCATAAACGTTTGTAACGGTCCTAAATTAGGCAGAACAAAATGAACCTAAGTAGAATGATTTCTTCATACATTAAGATTATAGTTTGTATATTACTATCTAGATGGCGTCGTGCAGTCCAATAACAAAAAATAGATTTCCATGGCTTATATAGCGATATCAAATCATAAACGTGAGAGTTGAGAATTATAGTCAAATAATTCTCCAACTAACCAAGTCATGGCCTTGCTTTATTTCACGAGGCTGATTAGTTAGAAGGAGACTTACAAAAATTATTCGCTTAGACAAATGTTCACCCATCGCCTTAAATTTGAGAAATAAATTGTATATTTTCTTAATTTTAAAACAATGTTATAAAATTTATTTACCTTCCACTAACAATACCTTGTATCTTGAACCACTCATATAAGAAAAATGATATTCATGATAATTATAAATAATTATCCCCACGATTTTGGGACTGTTACACGTTTAAATATCAATATGAACTTTGGGTGCTGCATGCAGCAATTACTGTCATCCCATAAGAAGACGGCTTTTAATTACGGCGCCTCGGTTACTGCGCCCTGTGTTAAAAGATAGGGCGCAGTAACTGGGAAGGGCACAGTAACTCCCACATCTACCCCAGTTTATATAAAATATCAAACTCCTAATAATGTTAAAGTTTTATTTCGCTCGTGGTCAGAGTTTATCTGTAATAAGTTAATTCGGTCATCAAACGAGCCAGAATTTTTCAAGTGAGCTTTAAGTCGAACCACCTTTGTCACATCTAAAAAGAGCGCTTGTGTTCTATACAGCCCTTCTACTTTTTAGTTGACAAATATTGGGGGGGACTATTAATTCTGACTCGTTTGATGACCGAATTAACTTATTACAGATAAACTCTGACAACGAGCGAAATAAAACTTTCATATTAACGGCATTGGGTCACTACATGCTAATAAATAGTTCTTTTTTCCACTAACAGATGGCTACCAATCATTACCACCCATGAACAAAATTTTCTTCCCTTGTATATAAGTATGACGTTTCCATATAATATCTTGGCGTCGAAGAAAGGTCTATCTGGTCCTTCCCGAAGAGTCCTGCCAGATAGTACTATGGACGAAACGCCACTTTACGCCTCTCACTATAGTTTCCGATATTAATTCTTGATAACCTTTTTCTCCTTTTACTTTAGTTTTCTCTTATGAGTTTCGTCGTCCCCCAATATTTGCCAACTAAAAAGTAGAAGGGCTGTATAGAACATAAGCGCTCTTTTTAGATGTGACAAAGGTGGTTCGACTTAAAGCTCACTTGCGAAATTCTGGCTCGCTTGATGATCGTAATAATGTTCTTAAAAATTATCTCTGCTCGTGGCGCATGAAAACGTCCTATCATGGCTCGGCGCGAAAGAACGTCCCATCTCGGCTCGTCGCGTCCCATTTCGGGCGCTCTGTGTGTAGACTTTGAGCCGAGTCAGGACGTTCTTACGCGCCGAGTCGAGATGGGACGTTCTTACGCGCCAAGCCGAGATAGGACGTTTTTACGCGCTGAGCTGAGATAGGACGTTGTTACGCGCTCGGCCGAGATAGGATCTTTTTGCTCCCACCCGACGATTTTGAAAATATCTAAGGTTCAACTTTATTAATGATTTTTTTCAAATTGCTATTTTTAGGAAATAGTTATGTATCTATTAATAACTTGAAATTGATATGATAATTTATAAATGCTATAAGCTAAATAAGTATGTCTGAAAATTCATAAAATTTGTACGATTTAATTTAATCTGGTCATTGAAAACTACTTTCAGAAAAATTTATTTTTTGCCGAAAGTACCTATATGTAAATAGTTCATTATATTATTACAGTAATTAAGACGTTCTCATTTAAAACTACAAAAAAAAAGTTTTCATTACCTTCTTTAGCATTAAAAAATATTAACTTCTATCAAAGTTGTGACAGTTTAAAGTTAAGCATCGAAAATCCACCAAAATATGCTCAAAATTGAAGCAGCAGAGTTTTCAACAATTTATCAGTGGATTTTGAAGCATGGATAAAGGGTTTGGTTGAATAATTACCTAATCATTTTTTTTTTTTAAAGAACTGGATTTAGAATTGTAATAACTTAAATATTTACTTATTCTATAAAGATAGGAGCTGAAGAATTTACGATCTCTAATCCTGAAAATTTACGGCAGGCAGATCAAGACCGATTTCATAGTTGATATTGTCGAAAATTGTCAGAAACTTGCACCCCCTTGTATATTATGCCAGTCTTTGAAATAATATATACTCGAAATTTAATTCCACGGCTGTTTGACCTACCTTGTTTGAAGAGCCTAGTTCTAATACTGAGAAACTATAAAATGCCATATGAAGAACTTGATAGACTGTTCTGAAAAG
Organism: Torymus sinensis; assembly: GCA_030522985.1. Taxonomy (NCBI): domain Eukaryota; kingdom Metazoa; phylum Arthropoda; class Insecta; order Hymenoptera; family Torymidae; genus Torymus; species Torymus sinensis. The sequence continues at coordinate 12,258 of JAPYZP010002661.1, forward strand.
CATCAAACCTAAAGTTTTTCATATTGAGCTCGCGCAACCTATGTAAATATGAAGAGGACAATTTTAAACCCTGTTACCGTCACTTCAAAAGTCGGGTTAAAAATACAAAATCTGTAGCTCGCCATTCCAATGAAGCAGTTACAATTACTGCTAGGGATGGGCATATACGGATATCCGGATAGTGATGTCAGAGCTGCCCCATAATCTGGATAGCGGATATCCGAATTATTATTATTATTTTTTTATTTTTATTAGTATTATTTATTTATTTTTTATTTACTTCTTCTTAGTTTTATTATCTGGATTAGGATATCCGAATAATTCGGATTATCCGGAGTATCCGGGTTATTTGGTACCATTATCCGTCATCCAGATATCCGAAATATTTAAAAAAATCCGTTACGGGGAAGGATCGTACGGACTGTTTTTGTACACCATAAGTGAGTGGACTTATATAAAACGAGGACCTGGCAAGGGAGCGACGAGCTGTCTGTGTGACCTGATGGCCACGGAATAAAGAAACCTCAACAGAGAATCATTTGTGGTATACAACAATAACTAAAGTATTGTGACGAATTCAATTTTTCAAATTTCATAATACATATTTACAAATTGTCTACAAAAGACCTTATATATACTAAAATAATATTTCTACGGAGAGAATTGAATTCGTTGAGACACGGATTATCAGCGTTTTTCTCTCGCACTGTTATCTGCCG
>JAPYZP010002662.1:0-13176 GCA_030522985.1 Torymus sinensis
TTAAACTTACGTTACGACGAGGCTCGGACAATGATATGAACGTTTTGTGCAACTCACCTGAAAAAGAGAAAGAAAATATTGGTTATTATACAAGTATTTTGAATAACGATAATTTAAATTTACAGTTACACAATGTACTCTTCTATTATTGCGTTTCATCGTTGTTCGACTATATAACCAAGGAAAATTTACAACTGTCTATTTCGCTAGCCTGCGCTAAGTATAACACATCTGTCGTATATATATAAACGCGTGCTTGAGAGCAGCAGCGCCGAAAATACAACTCTTTCGCCGCATTACTAGACGCGGTATTCATCCTTCCTCGCAACAATCACGTGTTTACCGGCCCGCGCAAACACATAGTAGGTTAACGTGGAACACGCGCGGCTGTTGCTCGCAGAGCCCCCGCAACCATCTGTAATGAAATATAAGATCCTGCCAAGTATAATTTCGCGCGCGAACCGCTGCGAACCGCCGAAAACCGACGATTCTATTGGCGCGCGTGTGTGTGAGACTTGTGCAGAGTCACAAGTGTATATTTTGGCAGAATTTGATGACAAAATGCGAGAGCGAGAGAAAGAGGCACGCGAGTCTCGTGACGCAGTTGGACGCTCGTTAATTATTTTGATAAGATCGTCGATTTGCAGGCGCGGCCTTATAAGGGGAGGAATGTATGCATAGCTGCATTGTACCAGTATCTTTTTTTAATGTATATAATGGAGGAAATTCTGATACGACGATTGAGTGGGTGATTTGTATGTGTCGGGGTTAAAGTATTCGATGAATTTTTTCGAACAGTGTCAAAGGCTATTAGAGATGAAGTTTTCTAATTGATTAACAGTAGTGTATAATCGTAAGGTAACAACGAGCAACTGTAATTTCATTGTTAATTTTTCATGCAATTAGCGTAATTTCCAAGAACGTAGATAAAATATTGAGGTTTAGTATTCGACAGAGTAAATTCAGGGGATAAGCGATCAGTAGCCACGCGAGCTCCATTAATAGAATAAAAAATTATTTTTAAATGTAAAAAATCCGCATATTATTTTTCTTTGATTCTACGGCATTAAAATGATATTGTTAATGTTATTCAAGTTTTTTTCCTCAATAATATGCAACTGCAATAAAGGATATTTCAAGCTTTATCTCTACGCGAGAAACAAATTTCTATTGCTCAATTTCCTGGCCATTTGACGCCAAAGAAAAAGATTTCGAACGGTTTATTTGTTAAAACGAAAAACTATATTTCCATAAGATACTTTGTTTTTATGTCCCAATAAACCGTTACACGATTTATGAGTTCTTCTTGCAACAAAGAGACGACAGATCGACATCTTACACTCGCTTATGTCGATCGAACATTCGACTCGTAAGCAAAAGCGAGAAGAAAAAAAATGAAGAAGAAGAAAAAGAAACGGTATAATGTCATGTAACTCGTTTTGATGTACCACGAGATGATCAGGTGGCAACAAACGTGTTGCCGCGCTTATCATTCGATCAGCCTTTGATTTATACTGCTGGTCGCGCGTACAAAGGAACTTGAACGCGAGAAGAAGCAATTTGAGCCTCCTAAAGACTCGAGATAATTATTATCGACGTGATTTACTTGGTACGATTAAGACCTATTTTTTCATCGATAACGCGTTAAAGTGTAATGTTTTTGATAGTTTATCAATGAATATTAGAAAGTCAGATCACATTCAATTAGAAGAGGCGATATAGGTATTTTAGGGCGGCGTCTGACATCTAACATTCTACAAGTATCTTCTTATTAAAAAATAATAGACATTAAGCTCTACATACATGTTTTTAAATAGCTTATTCTGACTCCGAATGTCATAAAACACGTTTCCAACATGTTTTGTCAAAAACTTTTTTTTCATCCCGCACAAAGCTGCTTTTGCGAGAAAGCAATTTGAAAAATAAAATTTCTGTGAAATGACTTGATCGTCTAAAATAATTCCTGGAAATAAGCCATATCATTCTTTCGTCCTGAAATTCTACAATCTAACTTTTAGAACCGGTAAGCATATAAACCGATATTCTATTTTCAACTGAAACGTGCCCGGACACCGAACACGTGCGTGCACGTTCTTATATTTTCAAATTCCCTCAATTGCACCGCTTGCAATTCCTCTTTTCATGCGGCCCGATAATACAGACCACGCGTGGCCTCTCGTACACTAATTTTCGAGTGAAGTAATTTGAGGACAAGCTCTCTCTCCCTCCCCGTGACGGTAACGAGTTCTTCAACCGATAAGAGCAGAGTCGCTCGCGGCGCACGAGGCGACTGCACACGCGATAATGGTTACGTAAAGCGCGCATTGATTATAGGAGAGACAATCTCGAATCTCGCAGACTACGACACGATGGCATTAAAGAAGCCAGCGGAGTAAAAATAACGCCGCCGCCGACGCTGCTGCTGCTGTAGCTTTCTTTGGTAAGCAGAGGTTTTCGCGAGTTCAAGGAGAGGAGCGAAGGTCTTTGCTATTGTTGGACATTGAAAAGTATAAAAAGGATAAGCGGAAGTGTGGCTGGGGTATAGAGATAAGAAAAAACAACGGTGATTCCTAAAAACTTAAGAACATTTAGATCGTGCGCCTTTTAAATACGTAACACCCGAGCCGCGTTATTAATACCCGAGAAAATCTACGTAAGATTTCGTATATTGACAGAGGAATTTTCACGGTCTTTTGAAACTTTTCGCGCGCGACTAAGTCAAATGACGCGGGAAGAGCGCGAGATAAAGCCGCGCGCGCGATTACAGCGTGAACTTTGTTATGTACGAGCTTCGCCGCACACCTTTTCGAAGATTACAATTTATTTTGGTACATCACTCGTGATCGTTATCGCGGTTACGGAACACCTGTGTTTGTGAAACATTCTAAAATTATTGGCGAACGTCTTTGCTCGTCTGCTCGCTCGTCTGCGCAATCGGCCAATTAACCACGCTCCCTGCCTCTATATTATATATATACATTTTAAGTAAACTTATTTCTGGCCATATATTGTGTGGCGCGCGACGAATCGCAAAGATTAAGTCCTTTTTATTTGTCTGTGCCGAGAGAAACATTTGAGTATTTCGCGCTTTCATTCGCGCTGTTTGTCGGGACCGTGTGAAAACAGTTGTAATAACACGTCTGGGCGCGGCGGCGTTCCTTGATAATTTCGAGGGGGGAAAGAGCGTTTCTTTCGATTTTCAAAGAAGCGAAGGAAAGATTAGCAGGTAATTAGAAATAATACTCGTTTCAGAGGCGTGCATCTTCTTACCTCGGATCGATTAATTAGCATATACGCCGGCCGACTGCGTGCTTATATTTACAACGCGTGTCATTCTCTCGGGCTTGTGCACACGAGACGGCCTAGAACTCCAGACATCAATCGAACACACCGGTTGAAATTATCTTTTCCCCGGCATTTTACAGCATAAGACAATTTTAAATATACAAATCGCGACTCGACGTGTCTTCGCAATTGAAGACCGAACCGCATGATATCGCAATTGACGCGTAAAACCCCAATCGCTTCGCACGGTGTTAAATTCGTGAAAACGCGAGTCATGGTCGTTAACGCACCAAATTAAATCCCGTGTTCTCGCGCTCGCGGGCGCATTGTGCACAACAGCAGCACATGGCCGCGATCCAAATTGACCGCGCACGCGTCTTTTGAAAGTAATTCACGCGGGCGCGAAGTTCTTTCTTCGCGCCGCTACACGCACAAAAGAAGCAGCAACAAAGCTCGGGGCGTAGCGTCGTGGTGGAAAAGTACGCGAGCGGAAAAAGAGATCGCAGTTTTTTTTTATAGTTGAACTGCGGGGAATCGGAGGTTATGGCTTTATTTAAAACGCGTGTACTTTGGAGTTTCGAAGTATAATAATGTTGTGCAGCGAGCTTGTTATCGTTGCAATCGTTCGTGGCAATATATTTAACGAGCTATTCATGCTTCTCCTAATAAATCAGCGAATTATTGATATAATTTCCACGCAAGCATAATACATAATCCGATGATAAATCTCGACTTTATTATGATTAATCTGTTTACTTCGCATTTCAGTGCTTAATCAAAGTAGCCTATAACGAAACGTCGATGCCCGCTGGCCATCAAATAGATTTCACTCCACCATTCGCATAACCGATCCTCATCTCGTAATAAACGTGTGTCTCCGCTTAATTTGCCACATCACCTGTCAAAATACCAGCACCCGAAAAAATCTTTCGCCTAATTTTGCCAAGAACTTTCCTAATAAATTTTCATTTCAAAAGCCATCCGATAGGTTTCTGCGGTAGAAACGATTTCACTCTGATTGACACAGGCGACTCTCCTTTTTTGAAGCAGCAATCGCGCAGAGTCGAGAGAGCTGAGCGCCTCCAAATCTCTCGAATTCCAATGCCAGCATCCGCGCTATGCGCGCGTTCGTGACCGCGTATGCGCCACAGATTCCACGTCAATGCGGTACGATCGTAGGATAAAAAACTGTAATTAGAAATCAGCTGATGGCGCCGTGCACATTGTTATGCGACATGCGTTTTTCTTTTTTCCTCTCGTATAATTACGTTTAGCTGGCACTATCCAACGTGCTTCAAAATTCGAGAAATTTAATTTCGGCAACATCACGCCACGGCTGTCGGAATTTTAGATACCCGAAAAATTTCAATTACCTAATCTTCGAAGAAACAATATATATATATATATATATTCGTCTGCGCCTCCCAATCGACATCTCATTAATCAACGCAATGAAAGGCTGCTACCTGAGGTCCAATTAAAAGCCCCAGCATCTCTCGTGGCATCGTACCCACTTTCTTCACCATTTCCATACTACGCATCAAACCCAACGTCACCCATCGGCGCGCGTCAATTGTCCGCAAGTTGAAAACAAAAAGGCACGATCGAGACGGACTAGTTTCAATTAGGAGCAGCAGCCGCCGCCGCCGCCTCTAAACGGGTTCACCCACTTTTGCGCGCGCTTTTTCTCTCTTTCTCGTCTTCGCGGAACCACATGAAGCACGCGCGGAATTATGCGACGACCGCGCAGACGTATACGCGCACGAAATTACAAGTCCGTACGAAGAGGACTGTTTTTTTCTTGTTATACCTCGAGACGGCGTTCGATTTTTCGAATGTCTGAGGACGCGCCGATGACGACAGAGCGGAGCGAGGATTGGGCTGAGGTATAACGTTTTTACGGTGGTACAAGCTACACGGCGCGAATATGCGTTAATTGATGTTGTTGGTGCGCGTTAGCGTCGTTAAGACGGCGAATGCAATGTATTTTATGGCATTATTAGTTGTCCTTTTTTGCGCCTAAATGGTCCTTACTGTTTTGCAATGCCTTTTTTTTATCATTGAATAGTGCGCAATTACATTTATTCGCTAATTGTCTTGTTCAGAAGCTAAAACACAAGCAACGACAGTTTATTAATTGTTTTATGCAATCGCGAAAATAAGACCTTGCGGCGCTTCGTAAATAACCAAAGTTTAATTGTTATTACGATAACGTCTGTTCACCTTGTTTACATTTTGAGCTGCGCGACCTTAGAAAACTCTGATTTCCGGCTCAAAAAGCAACAATCTTGCGTGAGAAAATTTTGAACTGGCCTAGACTTCCGTCAGCGCTCGCTATTTTCCGGAATAATAAAAACAACAGTTACGGTACCGTTATGCCTTGTTTTATGCAAGTTTTTTTGCCATTATATACCCGTTGATTAATTTTTCAACAAATCATTATTTTACCTTTCTTATTTTCAATATAAAACTCTGTTGAAATGTTCAAACGTAACCTATAATATATGTGCCTAATTTATTATCTTCACTCGCCACATACAGCTTTCAAATAAAAAAAACATCGAAATCATTCCAAACACTTAACGAACCGAAAAAAAAAACAATCTTGTGCGATAACCAAAAGAACGAAGAATCAAATAAAGGAGTCGTAACAAAATAATGTAAAAAAGCGAAGGTCGTTTTTCTTGGATGGTTTCCAGCGAAAAAATCGTCGCGCGCCTGTTAATTTTGGCAGTAAATTGTGGATTGAAAGAAGAACACTCGGAGGGCCGGGGGAGAGGCGCGTGTAAACTTGAACTATATCGAGATCGCGCGCTTCCCAAGGGAAACTTTGCACTTAACAGACCGTACGAAATGTGTCACTCGTCGTCAGTGTTTATCGAGAGGCACGATTAAATCGTTCGCCGTCGCTGTTGAAAGAATTTCTTCTGAAAATAGAGAAAGGAATTTCACCCGGCTATTAGTGAGAAATAATTTTCAGACTTCGCGCCCACAGAAAGAACTTTATTTAACTCTATATACTTTTAACTCCATTTTTAGCGGAAAATAATTGCAATACACTCGCAAGCCAACTATCTCCAAACCCATAGCATACCGCAATCGTACCATTTCACTAAAAAATCTCTACATTTCCAGCACACTTAATTTTATTTCCAATACGCCAGCAGTGCAGATAGCATCGATTTTTCGATAAAACGCCTTGCCGCGGTGATGGCGGAAGGTCGTCGTCGCGGTGGACAGTCGGCGGCGTGGCTATCGGTCCGGAAAAATCGCCGATCCTTGAAAACCAAAGAGCGATAATGCGCTTTTTGCTACACGGTTATATATATACGCGGCCTGTTGTTCCGCGTACGCTCAATTGCACCAATGCCGCGTAATTATCAATTACCGATGACATAGGCCGCAGCTGCGGTTTTCTGGTTTTCGAATGACATAGTGGAAGCGAGTCGCGTTGTAGTTGGGGTCTGGGGATTCCGGTGTTTGTTTTGATGGAAGATTAAGACGGGAACGTATAAATAAGCACAGCAAATTGAAACTCTAGTAAGTGCGAGGGAAAATGTTAGGAATGAAATAATGAAGTTCTAGGCGACAAAGTACTTTACAAATGGCGCTATAATTATGACAATTCTCAGGTATCTTTCGACGTGCTAATAATCGTTTGCGGAAGTAATTTTGAAATTAAGCATAGAAAACATTGTCGTAGATTAATACTAATTATTTTTACGTAACTGTTACTTAATATTACGCGGTGTGTATACTTCATAATTTTATTTTCTCACGTCGTAACAAAAGATTTGCCATTAATTAGGATCGCTCCTCAACTAGGCGTAAAAACGCGCGAGCGCAAAAAAAATCCAAGGAACTCGACGACAAACATCACGCGGCGGAAACCGCAAAAATCAGTGTATACACTACAAATTGTCCCCCTCGCGACGCTTTAATCAATCCCATGTCGAATAAAAGCCGCGTATATAGGAAAAGAGAGAAAAAAACAGCGGCAATTGGCGATACTAGCCGTAGTATATATAGTGCACACGGTCCAATAAAGAGCAGTGGCGCGGCCAGTGAAATTGCCGAGTCCGCGAGAGCGAAACGCACACACGCGACAAATTGCGGTCTTCCGTCGAGTTCTCATGTAATAATTGCACCCGGCCATAGGCACCGAGAAAGACAGGCATTAACTCCTCGCAGGATATACGTACGTATACGTACGTGGACAGCTATGGGTTAGGTAATGTGGCGCGATCCGCGGCTGCTGCGATTTGGCCGGCTCGAAAGCGCAAAGTTTGCATGAGAAATTCGCGCGGTCTTACGTAAACGCGCGCAAGTGGTATATGAAAATTTTCGAGAATTACGCGTTTCTGCGGGAGGATGTGATTTTTGGGTCTCGATTTTTGGCGTAGTGTTCGCTGAGACGGTTGATAATGTTCCGGCGACTAGATCGAGTAATTGATGATGTGGATGGTTGTGGTATAATAACGTTTGAGAAGTGGATAAAAGATTAGCGGAGTTCGGTTGACGGATGTGCGCTCATTTTTAAATTTTATTTTTTTTTTTACTCGACTAGTTCTTTTAATAGAGGATTAGGATTAACGTCTCATTAAGAGCTTATTCTAGTTCATATTGCGTCCCAGATTGATTATGGACTCAATTTCCAGACAGATCGGAATTAAAAGCCCATGACATCAATCAAAAAATGATTTAATAATACCATAATGTAAGTCACAGAAATAGAATGTTCCTTTCTTGTTTTACCCGATTCAGGTTCTGGGGAACGCTAGTCTACTTCAGTGTTTGTAGTGAAGATTAGCACGAACCATTGATTCCCATCGAAGACTGGCGTACGTACCACTGCTTCTAACGTAAGTTAGCACGGTCACGCGTAGTATTATAGTTTTCGCGCGCAAACCCGCGAATTAAGCTACTTTTCGTCGTAAATAGAAAAAATAAATAGAAATTTACCCCGCAAACCATTGCGTCACACCGTAAAAAGAAAAAAGAGACAGCGAACTTCGCCGTATATCGAAAATCGATAAAATGCAAGCACAGCCCACAGATAAGCATACCCCTGTAAAGTCGTGCACATATCCATCCCAGCCGTTAGACGCGACGCGTGTACCGCACGAGCGTCACAATACGCCGTTGTATGTGCCCCGTGATACAACCAAGATCCGGTGACGTCACTGATGACAGGATATCCGAAGATGCGGCCGATGACGTCGGCAGCGCGTCGTTTTATCTGGTACATTTTGCTATACGATGATGATGGTTATGGCGATGACGCCAAAGGGAGATCGATATAGGTGTGTGTGTATATGTGGAAAAAGGTTGCAATGTCATTGGTTTGTTTGTTGTGACTTGTAAGGCGCGCGACGCGGTTAGATAACGTGACGCAAAGAGCCGGGGGGCTTGAGTAATATATTTTTTCGCACGGATGAGCCAACTGACCGATGAGCGATTTTTTTTAATGACAAAGGTGTCAGCCGTGGCGTAATGCGAGGTGCAGCACGTGCCGATCTATTCTAAAATAATGAATTTCATAAAAGCGCGACCGGCAAAGCGAGTCACCTCGCCAAGACATTTTTCCGATTGCGATAGTATAAAAAAAGTTTATTAAATATAAAAATTGCGATGAGACTTTATTAACTTGTGTAATAGGTACTTTTTCCTTTCTTGTTGCAAATGATGATGACGATCGTGAACGCGACAGTGCGAAAATATTATTGTTTTCGAACCTGCGACAAAAGCTTCGGTTTCTCACGTCGGTGTATCACAACAACCGAGAAACATAACCCTTTATTTACCAGGACAAATCACGAAACGCACCGGCTGCTGGAAAATTCCATGCGAATCGCACCATCTCGAGATTGCAAATCATCCGATATATAGCTAACGAAGCCAGTAAGTCATCCAACATTGAAATAATTTTTGCAGCGAGCACAGCATCATCGCCTATCGCTAATGTCTGTATGTGTAAGCGTCGTTAAGTCGTTTCATCGATCAGTCCAATCAAGCCTACGCGAGGATCTTTACATTCGCCGCGACTAAACAATGACTTGTCTACACACGTCGCGGCCAAATGTGAGAGAGAGAAAGAGAGGAAGCGTCCTTTTCATTCGGTTTACAACAATGCACGCGACGCGCTTTTCCACTATTGCCTCTCGCGCGCGTCATTCTAATTACGGGACAAGAAACGATGTGTTGTTTACGTATGTACACCTGTGGTACGGTAGGAAAAGGTCGGAGGTAACGTCAACGCGCGTTTTCACGCATGGCGAGCGCCGGGGTATGTGCGAATGAACTCGCGTGTGTCGTTCTGCGTCGCTGCGCCGCCGCGTGGAGTTTGCGGACAAGTTTGACTGGAGAGTTTATGCGACGGAGATGAATGTTTCGTGTGTATTTGAGGACAAAATAAAGCACGGAAAGTAAGATTGTTATTCTCTTATAAAAGAGCTTGCAGAATACAATTTTGAATTCTTTACACGTGACATGTTTTCGTCTCATTTTAAAGATAGAGTTGCAAATATGTGGCTGAGACCCGGGAAATTCCTGAATTCATGTGCTTTATGATCCTACGGAGCAATAAAGAGGACTAACTATATGTACGCATGATTTTTGTTTTTTCAAGAATGTCCCTACTGAATTTATTGTCGTTCTATTGATTGTTTGACAGCAGCGCTGTATTATACAAGACAGCGTCAAAAGAATTATGAAGATAACGAAAATTACAAAGACAAACGGTTGGCGCTTGAATAACAAGTATATATACATTTTTTTACATATGAACATGTTTTTTTCAATTGTGAAATTCGAGCGATTGATAAGACGTAGAAAGGAAAAAAACAGTGGTTTTCAAAATTACTAAGAGACTAAACATTAGTAAATTAACTAGGAAAATATGTAATTACGTTCAATATGTGGCGAACAGGTTAAAATATTTGTCGTCATTATTCATCATGAATCCTGAAATGACGGAGGCTCGAATGTAATAGATGTATGTTAAATTTTTACCACGAAAAAATGTTATATTCATCGTCAGCGGAGGATCGGAGGTCAGATGAAAGAAATTCATTGCAACACGTCGCCGCCTTAATCAATTCTTATCGTGTAAAGGCCAATGAGCTGAGCCATTGTCAAGGTAAGCGGATGTTGTGCACCCACTATAAAACGCGCAAGCGTACATATATGCAGAACAAATATGTTTAATCCCTTTTCCAATGCTGGAATTTTTTCCACTTTTTTTTTTATCCCAAGGATCCGTCTGGGAAATTCAATCTTTCTGTTTTCAAAAGACGGAGGCTGATAAATTACTTATCATAATTGCAGAAATAGAACATGATCGGTTATTAATGAGCTTGTTAATACTCTAGGAGTCCGAACTTGATAAACATTAAGGAAAAAAATTATTTAAAAGAAAACAAATTATCTTATGATTATATATACTTCACAATTTGACGTTTACGGAAATATCCCGAATACGCTAAATATATCCGGCCCAAACTTTACATAACAGCAGAAATAGCCGAGCCAGCTCGTAAAAACAAATTTCCATTGCGAAAACACACCACTGTTTTCACCTCACCACCTCATCAACGCATCATCCAATGCCTCGCCTACTCCTCGTTTTCCCACCCATGCATGACCTCATCCGCGCCGTACCAACGTCATGCCACCCACGCTTCGACACCTGTATATACACGCGCTTTGTTGCACGTACACCAACCCTCCACCAAATACATCGCCACAAGCACCTATATAAAACTTGTACGCGTTCGGAATCGGTTCCGAGTCGACGACCTCGCGCCGGAAACGCGAATTCGCTCCGTACATCGAGCATAGCGACCCTGAACTTGGGAGACAGCGGCGCGATTCTATTATTTTTTTTCGGAAGGTCTGTAGACGCGACGAAGGTGACGCGTATATAATCAAGTGTTATTACGGTGCCGCTGCGGGCCCGGTTTTTTCGGCGCGCCGTTTGATCACAGGTGGAGAGAGCGAAGTCGCGACGAAGACGGAATTGTGTGCGTTGGATTCCGCGGAGAGGTATATAATCTAAATTTTTGGAGGTTTTTAATAAAGCGGAGTGCTCGTGTTATATGAGGACTGTGAGAATACAATGCGACTTTGAGCTAATTTACCAAGGCACATTTGTGTTTTAGATGTAAATCTTACTGTAACCAGCCGTTACAAAAAGCAATTCCGACTGACATATGCCTACCCTAACGGCAGCAATAGTAAACATAACCTACTTCGCGGCACAAAGATATGCTGCCTAATTGCCAGAAATATTATTTACGCTGAAGTAGGTTTATTGCGGCATTTATCCGCAAATAAAGTAATACCCACGGACGTAATAAGTCTCCGATCGCCTGTCATCACGCGGCTAGCGCTTTAAAAGTCCTCCGTAGGTCGTTCAGTCCGGCAATATGCAATCCTAGAATACAGAATTCTCTTAATCTCTCAATGACTCGTGCACTGTGAAATTCCTCGGCCGCAGCAGAGCCACAGATCGCTTTATAATGAAACGCATAAGCAAACATTCTGCACGTGCGTGTATACGATGATAGGTAGGGGGGGATTTCCTCATTAACGTTGCTGTAAATCGCATTTAACAGTACGAGACTGGGAAAAGAATGCCTCGTATACGCGGGTAAAGAACGACTGCATAAAGTTGTGTATAAGCTTACATAATAAACGTGTGCAAAACACGTCTGGAAAACATTCGTTTCTATTGTTCGTTCTAATAACAATACTCGCGGAGCGCGTAATTTTTACTCCGAGCGCGACGCATGAGGTATATAGAGTTTGTACCGTATATATATAATATACCCGAGATAATTTATAGCATGGTAAAACTTATTTTATCGGTGCATTAAGGAAGTTCTGTACCGTTACGTACGTGGAACGTGCGCTGACAACACAGTTCGCACTGAGCTATGCTCTCGCGTGATAAGAAATATTTAAATTGTATGATTAGTTGTGCAAACAGTAACACAAGAGAGTCATTTACTGCGGTCTATTTTATACTGGTATTGTATACATGGTTAAGACGCGACAGTAGTTAATTGTATTTATTTTCATAATTTTACTGCACATTATACATTTAAGAAAATCTTATATAACGCTTGCTTTTACTTATAAGATCTTGAATTCTCAAGGTTTTCGAACGATAAAATTTCTAATCAAATTTACAATATTTCCAAAAAGTACAATTATGTTAGCATCCTCATCTAAAGCACTATACACCACATTTCATTAAATAAACAATCACTTTTCCAACTCCAAAATCTTATGATAATCTCATAATTCCCTACCTCTTCGAAAAGAAAAGAAAAAATATCCTTTCGCGCACTTCTTTATCGCCATTTAACAAAGCCAGCATCCCACCCCGCGCAACCTCGACTGCGACATTCACAAAAAGAAGAAAGAAACACACGACATGCGCAGGCTATAAAAATCATAATAATCAGCGGGCAATATACATAAGAAAAATTTCGCGTCGCTGTCTTCCTGCCAGCTCGCGTGAAGGTCGCGGCGCGTCGACGGCTTAATCTCGAATCGGCACCGACGCCCGTATTTGCATTGCAACTTGAGATGCGGCGCTGCGATAAGATGCGCGCGAGGAAGTCGAGAGTGAGAGGGTCTAATAGTCTGGACTCTCAACTTGGGGTTTGGAGGACAGGAGTTCGGTTTTGGAAGATTTTTTATTGAAATTTTTTTATTTTGTTGTAGTATAATAAAATTGGTCGGTTTTGATATTTTGAAATTTAATTCGAAAAAACTGAGAAGTATTTTATCATGTATATAGCATAGTTAATAAATCATGATACTGTCATACCTAATATGCGGAAATAACGTCTTTGTAAGAAGAATTAGCGCCGAATTTTGATA
>JAPYZP010002663.1:0-15942 GCA_030522985.1 Torymus sinensis
TCACTGTAATTTTTCATTTAAGCGCCAGACGGGGTTTCACCCCACGGCGTCAAATAAAGAAACATATCAATATCAATATCTCTCTCTCTCTCTCTCTCTTCCTTTCTCTGCCTGTATCTCTCTGAACTACCTTTTCTTTCATAATGAAAGATGCTCCCGTTTCTCGGCCTTTCACGATCGGTATCCTCCACCAAAGGGAATGTTATGCCAACGAACATTCTTCGCGCCTTACTGTTTCTATTCTTCTCTACTTAATCAGTACCTTTCATGTGCTGTCTTTCTCATTGTTGTGCTCATAACCTTCGATTTGCTCTATTGCATTGTTTCTACTGCTGTTCAAACTGCTAAAACCGTTTCTCCTCCTCCTATTGATAAACGCTACCTTACTACGGTCATGCACAGTAATGCATCGTCTTTATTTTCAGCTTTCCTATGGGCGGCAAGTACTTCCAATATGTTTTATTTCAGCCTACATGAACAAGTTCACTTTACTATTTACTTTCAGCTACATTCCTCTTCCTCCCTTTTAACAATTCTTTTATAATTTAATCAGCGCATGTTCGTTCAGTTGCCGCAAGCTATTTTTTTTTTGAGAAAGATTTTTAAAATTTAAAAAAAATTAAATTAATGCTGTAAGTTCTTAATTTGAAAACGTTCTTTCCAAATTGCACACTGCGTATGAAAATTTCGTAAGTAAACATTTCTTCACCATCACAGGAATGCTTTTTCATTCTCCCTCAATTTAATTTAACCCGCAAAAAGAACAAAAGATCCAGTCGAAAAAAGTCCTCCACAAGCATTTACTCATTTCAAACTCATTCGAAAAACTTGTAAAGATGTTTACCGTCTACCCGACAGCCCGCCCTCTATGCGCCAGTGTAAATTGGTCAGGTCTCAGAGCCCCGCCAGTCGAGAATCACTCCGAAACGTAGGCGCGCAGTGGCAGCGCGATGTGTATACCCACTTGGCGGAGAAATTATCGCCGAACAAAAACGTTAATTCCCGGTTATACAAAAAGCGGCGCATCAATAATAAATCCCTTCAAGTTCCCGCGAGCGAAAGAAGGAGAGCGCGCAGTATACGCGTAATCTCATCCTTCCCCCGCCTCATCGGGGATAAAGAATAAAAGGGGCTCGCGCGCTTGGGGTTAGACGAGTGAAAACAAAATGATTGCTTTCACGTGAGCGCGCGCAGACTCGGAACAGAGAACTAATTAGTTAATTAGCAAGTTACCCGCGGGCACGCACGAGCGGGACGGAACTCGTCGCACCAGACACGCGCGTATTTGTATAACGCGAAAAATCTCTCCCTTTATCTCTTCTTTTCATGATATACGTATACCACTGCCTTCGCGACGGCTGCTGCCGCTGCCGGGCGCGTCGCGGATCGGCCGGACCATTCAGCAATGTGTGCGCAGATGGGAACGCAAAGGGAGGAAGAGGGAGAGAAAAAGTGAGAGAGAGAGAGAGAGAGAGAGCGAGAGAGAGAGAGAGAAGAATGGAGTCTGAATCGGCGAAAGAGACTGAAAGGTTGCGCGCGTGCGCTTCGTTTTCCTTTCGGCGCGGCGGCCGTTTTGGCTCTCTCTACTTTTTGGGGACGCGCGGAATGAAAGAAAACGGCCGCAGGGACAAAGAGACCACAACCACGCGGAAATTCCATTCCGGAGAAGAGGACAGGAAGGAAGGAAGAAAGAGAGAAAGCGAAAGTTAGGCTCGCGCAAAACGACGACGAGGTAACGCATGGCACGTATAATTGCTTTTAACAATAATGCATCGTACTTAGTCAGCCCTTGTTTATTGTGCGGCAATTATGCGGAATTTTCATCCAGTTCTCTCTAAATATAAAATAGTGGAAAAGTCACTATTTCATAGTGAAAATTGCTTCACTATACCTAAATAGTGTGTACGCACTCCGAAATAGTAAGTTTTTCACTATTTTAGTACTGTATATTAGCTTTTCAAAATAGTGAAATTTCACTCTTTAAAAAAAGTTAACTGAAGTCATTATTTCGGTAGTAGAGCAATTTTCACTATGAAATAGACGTGACTTTTCCACTATTTTACATTTAAAAAGTTTATTTGTGAATTCTAATTTTATCTCAATTCTTGTAATGCTATATGTAATAAAGTTGAAGAGAACTTTTATATAGTATACGCGCAGAGACATGATATTTTCAGCGCACAAAGAAAATCTTTTTGTTTTAATGCTTTGAAGTATGAGTATTTTCGTTTTGGATTCTAAAGCCGGATTTAGACGGCGAAAGAAGCTTATTTTTGCTTTTGCGCATAAAAAATTACTTCTTTCAGTCAAATTATATTTGTTTATATGTATTTTATTGCACTCTCAAAAAATATGAATAAACCTTATCATACATAAGATGCACCTTATCTTAGAACAATGTGATTATTATTTGTTCCTTAATAATATTATTATTATTAGTATTTTTTTTACTGTATTTTTTTTAAGGAATTGCCTAATAAGCGCAAATAGTTTGAAAAATATAATTTTCTTTTACAAAAAATTAAATTTTCTTAACGACACATTTATTATTTTAATCTTTCTATAGCCCAAAGTTGAAATAGTCATGTATTTAAATACAAGCTTAAGCTTTAAGCTTCTGGAACATAAGGACCCAGGTTCAGTTTTATTTAGCTATATTTATTTTGTATTGCACAAATAAAAACTATTCTATTCCATTATATTTTTAATATTTAAAACGTTAATGAATGATTCTAATTTATTTTTAAATTTAACTACGATTACAAGAATTTTTTAGTTACCACAGCAATATTTCATTTTGACACAAAAAAAATCCTTTTAGAATGAACCAAACATAGCTAAAAAGTTTTTTATCAGTTACAAGTGGAAGAAATTCTGACAATCAAATTCCTCTTCGTACAAAAGTAGTCCATTTACTTTAAGTAAAAGTATTTTTCTGTGTGTACTATTTAACATAGCAGGTAGCAAAGATACTTATTTATTTGCCTAGCTACTTGAAGGTGCTATGCCGATATAAATAGAGTTCAAAGTTGTCGAATGGTAAAGGAAAAGTGTGGCTTTAGAATTCTAACGTATTGAAAGGTTCAAGATTATTTTAGGATCTTCAGATAAAAAAAAATCAGAGTTTAAGTCAGATGCTTGAATACGTAAATGTTCCGTTAAATATGTAATTGAAAATTATTTTCGTCAGAAATTGATTTTCACTGCTAATTTATTAATATGAAAAGGGAGTATTATCTGACTGTTTAAATTAAATTATCATACATTGTGGGAGATATTTCACTGGAGAAAGAAATAAATAGCAAGGATTAGTTTTATATTTTGAAGATATTTGAGATTTCTCACGACGGCTATATAACAATTCAAGAATTTAACGATAATCAAGGCGAGGGAGAGTGCTCTGAAGTATAATTTTTCTATACATTAGTAAATGTGAAATCTTATTTAATAGTTTGATTTAATAATCTTAATTGAAGAAAATCATACTGCAGATTTTAAAATCTTTTAATTACACTAAAAAAATTAGTCTTAACCTTTGACTATAGCTGTCGGTATCTGATACCGTAGCGAAATAGGTTGTTTTGAAAAAAAAAAAACAATATTACTATATTTTATGTACTAAGGTATAGGCTGATGCTATTTGTACGACAGATCTAGTCCATTAACTCAGAGTATAAGTTCCAAAACACCTTGGTGTGATGTTTTTTTTGTTTATATATCTGACTAGAGAAATTATATTCTGTTATATATGTATATACTTTGTGTACATATATCTGTCGAACAAATAGCACATGAGCTATGTTAACGTTAGAAATCCGATATAAAAACTATTTTGCTACCTTTTAGAAGTTCTGAAAAGTGAACTAAACTTTTTCCAAGTCCAAATATAAGCTTCTTCAGATTTTATATAAAAATTTACGTGGAGTGATCACCCTTCCCCTGTAAATTCGTAATTTAAAGAAAGTACTGTAATTGAAGATTGAATATAACTTTACATCGATCGTAACGTGTTTAGCTTCAATTTTCATATAATAATATTGGACATTAATGACTATAAAAACAACCTTTATTAAAACATAATTTACCGTTGACATTAATTTTGTAATTAAACTTTGGACAAAAAAAAACATAAAATTGGAAAATGAATTACTTCTATATATCGTTGTTAGAGTTATAATGTCACTGGGTAAGAGTTTTTAACATGTAATTGTACTCTCAACGGCAATTTTTCCTCGATTAACATATTATGCATAACTTTAGCTTTAACGTGTATTTGAATTATGGAAGTTTCTGTGATATAATGGTGTAGTTGGTGTATTGAAATAGATTTTAACCTTGAACGTTTTATTAATAGCTGACATTTCATAAATTATAAAAGTGACTCCTTGAATGTTGGCCTGGAAAAGGTTGTTTAAACCTGAATTTGTTCTGACATATGGGCATATCCTCAATACTTTTAACTATTGCGTTTTTTTTTCAAGTAAATTGTTACTGCTATAAGCTTGCCCTGCGAAGCACAGAAACTATAGACAGCACTGAGTGAGACTAGATGTAAAATCTTCAATGTGAATTAGAAAACAAGTCCTGTAATCGATATTCGTTTTCTAGTCTACATTGAAAATTTTACATCCAGTGTAGTTTCTGTGCTTTGCAGGGCAAGCTATAATACTAGTAATAAATATAGTTAAAAGTATGGCGGATTTGCCGATATATCATTCAGTAAAATTTAATCATATCTCAATTCTTTGATTTATTCATACCTGTATTGATCACAAATTCATCTTTATTATTCACTTTTCGAATAGTGCCATTATTCATAAACCACTGTAAATTTATTGGAATTTAGTTTCCTTAAACATAATGTATTGTTACAATATATTAACTACTTTTTTTTTACAAACATATGCAAATGATTGTTCAAATTTTAAAAAGTTGCAAGTATCTTAAAATATTTCTTGCTGATGAAAGAACTGGAGATTCGTCAAATATTTTTCCAGATATGAATTGAAAGAAAACCTTAAGAAACAAAAAATTAATAAACAAAATTTACATGATAATGTAAACAAATAATTTTGTATTTGAAACAACTTAAAGATGCGTATATCATGAGCTATCAGTTGTAAAAATGATCCAGCCAAAAATAAAATGTAGATAATTGAGAAAATCCTTAAAAATTGTGTAATCGTGACTACCTCAGAAACTTACGAATGATTCCTTTTGAATAACGGATTGGCTCGAAAGATGTTAAACATCTGTCATGTTGCAATGTTCTTGATTGACTTTTCTTCCTGTTAAAATCTTTCGCAACGAAAACCAATTTTTATCTTGTTAATGACACTCTTAGTTAAAATTGAAATTATCATTGTCAATAAACACTTGATTACAAGAGAGCTTTTTAGAATTTAATTCAATCATTTTATTTGGGAATTCAATTTTAAATACATGATATAATTACATTGTTTTGCAAATTAAAACAAAGGTATAACTTGATTGACATATTGTTCACCAACAGAGTAAAATATTGGTCCAAACCATTGGTCATTGTTAATCGTTAACTGTAGACCTCAACTCAATCAAGAAAACCACATCAAACAGCAACATTACTAATCAACATGTCAGCGCCACAAATGCACCGCATCGCTTTAAAAAATCCTCGAACAGCATATGATTCGATCAAATTGAAAGGTTACGGTGCACGTCTGAAACTGACAGTGACAACCCACGCCACGTTTCCGCGTAATCTTCGACGACGATGGCAGGCTACTGATTCGTCAACCAATATCCTCTGCTCGCGATTGATTCCCAGCAATATTACTTGCTCGCTAGCTAGAATGTTGCGACGCGCGAGCCGTCCATAGGTCGCTCGCACGGCAACAGAATCGTCTCGTGCATTATTTCGGCACATGCATGTACACCACCACCAGACGCACACGTTCAGGTAGCTTCCTCGCGTACCGTACAGAAATAGAGCGTGCGCAAGGTACGTTGACACGGGCGCGTAGAGCAGCAGTATGCGATGTGCGTTGCGCTGTTGGTACCGTGGTAAGTGCGAACAAAATCTGGTATATGGGGATGATGCGTATAATTTTTAACAAGTATTCCCGCGTTCACATGCTTTTTTGTTCCTCGATGTATATATATGCATGTTAGATAAGATTAGCAACAAATGCTTCGTAAATAAAAAAATTTTCATTTTTCACGGTCGTTTTTTCTCTGATCTATGTGTAGGACGTCATTGCTTCTTCCTTTTTTTCTTCTCTTCTTCTTCTTCTTCTTCTTCTTCTTCTTCTTCTTCTCCTCTTCTTCTTCTTCTTCTTCTTCTTCTTCTTCTTCTTCTTCTTCTTCTTCTTCTTCTTCTTCTTCTTCTTCTTCGGTCACAGGCTTTGTTCCTAGCAAGATTAAAGATTCATGTGCGTGTGCTAGAGCCGGATAATTAAGATACATAAATATTAAGCGCTTTTTTATTACCCCCATTAATCACCCGCGGCACGTTCTCTGTTGCTTTTGTACAAAGTTCGCGAGAATGTGGTGATGAGATAATATTATAATATTAGCGTCGAGTGTAATGCATAATAACATTTGCGATTACAGAGTACATTCTTCGGTTAATCTATTCTCTCGTATAAATCAAAATAAGAATAATTTTACGTAGAGACTATATTTCACCTGTTTTACATTTGCACATTCCGTTGGTATATATATCTCTAAACGCTTCCACTATTCTTTGATAAAAATGTATTCTTGTCGAAGAAATTACCTCCTGGCAACGCTGCAACAGCCGTGCGTGCGCGCGCATCAGCTCCAGCTTTATACGGCGACGAATCATCGCGAGACAACAACTGGTTAAACTGCATTACAACTTTTATGACGCGATTACGTCTAGTATTATTACCTCGTACAGTCCGACGTAAGAAATGATCGCACAGATTTGTATTAATAGCGGCAGCAATATGTTCCCCGCACACTCTCCCCTCTCTCTGGAACCATAATCTCGGACAATTCCTCGTCGACTATACAGACGAGACTTTATCGCGGGCACGCCGTTCCATAAGAAACGCCAGGGGCGCGCTTTCATAAAAATCTCCCGCTGTGTACAGTACGCCCGCCCGACCTGCAAAATCGCCGTCGCCGTCGTCGTCGTCGCTTGCCACCTCTGTTCTTTTTAAAATAAGTCCCCGTTAAAGCGCGTCGCCGCGAAGTTATCCAGACTAAGATAAATCTTCGTAATAGGCTTTCCGGAATGCATTATCTATATATATGAGCACTGCAGCAGAGGAAAGGAGACGAAGAGTGAAAGCAGTCGTGTCTTGATAATCGCGGCGACGCGCTGAGCCGCGGAAAAGCGCGCTCGCGTCTGTGCAGGTATGGATCGCGTCATCGATTGGTCCGCGCGGCGACATACGCAGCGGCTATATACGCGACTGCAGAAGAGGAGCTATAGCGCTGTATATCCGCGTATAACGCGCGGTGCGGGCGCGCGGATCTAATCTCGCAAATGGTTATACGATCCCCGTGAAGATACGTTTGACGGCGCGGAAACTATTACCCCCGGCCGCGGAAGCGAGAGCGAGCGGGAGAAACTGGGAAAAGCGGCTATATACTCTTGAGACTCGTGCCTCCCTGTAATTCTCACGAAATAACTTTTCCACTCATCGCACCATTGTGCGAGAGGCGCTGCTGCGTCTCCCCTCTCCCTCCCTCTCTCTCTCTCTCTCTCTCTCTCGCTCGCTCTCTCACTCTGCGTATAGAGCTTGCAAAAAAGGTTAACGCGCGCGCCAGAGTAAAGCTAAACAGAGGAGCAGTTATGCGCGCTTGTGCATTATTTCTTTTTATAGGTCCTCGCTTGTGCCGCTGCTTGTTGCATAAAGCATTGTGTGCTCTCAAAGTGCTGTTGCATAGATTTTGCAGAGATATAGAATATACGAGTGTTTGGATGATGCATGAGTGTTCATTAAAAATAGTTACTTACACGAAGAGAACTGATTTATTTCGAGCAAGTTGAAAATACTTGTATTCTAGTGGTGAGACGAATTATTTCTACAGCAAAATTAATTTTCATTTGAAAACCTGTTTCACTGTTTCACTTCATAAAGCTCCTGCTAATACTACTCCTTAGGCAAGAATATTTTCATTTTGCAATGAGAGGAGCATTCTTGCTACAAAAACTTATTTGCTTGCTACCTGTTGTTGCAATTGGAATGTGTTTTGACAACCAAATTAAGGTTATTATTCTCAAAACAAAAGGATTCGATTTGTTCCAAATAGACATTTCTCTGCTTACATGAAACTTTGTTTTAACAACTTACTGGCGCCTCGTGGTCAAGAGTCAGATTTTCAAGGCTAAAGTCGTTGGCTGCGATCCACACAGAAAAAAATTAGGCATGTAGCGCCGTATAGTCGATAGAGGTCGCTACACTGTCATTAGTAAAGTTGCAGCCTTGTCAGCGAGGCTACTACTGTTTCGTCGAGCAAACGTCATGTTGATGTTTACGCGATGCCGTTGTACATCGCTCTTCAGATCTCTGCTGCCCTTTGAGCCTGGGCAGTAGCTCGTCAGACATGGGAGATTCGCGCTCGAGACATTGGAGACTAGCGCATCTGACGTACGTCAGTGTAAGTATAGCACACCATACATAAAAGAGCAGACATTGCAAAATCAGAGGGCACTTAGTTGTCAAGAAATTCTGAATAATAGGAGTCAAAATAGGTGCTACAGTACGCCTAATCATTTTCCACGCACTAGCCGATTATTTAAAACATTTTTTTTTAATAATATCTTTTTAGTTATTACGTGTGCATATGATATGTACAACGTGACGAGGCGGATCAGGTTGCATCTAGCAATATGAGGACCTCCTCCATTTACAAGGTTTTCATTGCGTTTTTTCTGCACGTTTACTGAAATACAAAAAATAAAAAATTTGTACTAGACTTTTCAGAAGATTTATTTTATTTTTAAAATCTTTAATACAGGATTATGAATTATTATTCACTAATTTTTTCCTATTGATATAAGGAAAAAAGTGAAATTAAACTTATCCAAGCTCATGAAAGACTTGAAAGAACTTACTGCTAAAGGAAAAGATCGTAAAAAACAAAAAAATTAATTTTCATCGCTGCAGCAAAAGAAGCAGTTTCTCAACAAGAAAAATAAATTTCAAAAGTCTTCTCAATTTTCCAATAAATTTTCATTCATATATTTAATCCATACATTTGCGTGCGCACGCCTATATGCATGCACGCAGAAAAAAAATCCTTTACAGTCGAATGAATCGCCCGCGAGCGATAAACGTTTCGTTGCCGCTTTTCATGCGCTCGCGCGCGCAGAGGTTTTTCAAGAGGCTGCATCCTGTCTGCACGCGCTGAGGGCCAGCAACGTCCACGAGTGCTATAGTAGTAGTTCTGCGGAGCCGGGGGTACTAGCTGACGCTGAGGGTGCTCGAGAGGTACTCGTTTGAAAACTCGCACGCGTGCACATTGTCGGTGGGGATTTCCTAAAAAAGGGAAAGCTTCGCGCTAGAACGCGCGCCTAGCTTTAGATTTGAATGATGTTCTAATGGAAATTAATTAGCAAAGTTTGATGTTTGGCCCAAAAGTAACTAAAAGCCGTTTGCAAATAGAAGTGTGTGTGTGTGTGTGTATACACGGAGAAAAATTTTGTTGTAAAAATTGCTATTTTCTTTAGTAAACGTGCGGCAGACTCATATTTTCATTAAAATTACTCAATAATTTATAATAAAAAATTTTATTTTTTTTTCAATATTTACTATATAAATAGAAATTTTTACTATAAATTGTACGGCAATTTTAATGAAAATATGAGTCTGCCTCACGTTTACTAAAGAAAATAGTAATTCTTTAGTGTGTGTGTGTGTGTGTGTGTGTGTGTGTGTGTGAGAGAGAGAGAGAGAGTTTGATAACATCCGGATTGTGATGATTAGAACGTACGCAGAAAAGTAAACCTAATTTGCTGGACAAATATGAGGTGCTGGGAAAAGCATTTACTTTTGCTACTGCATGCATGTATAAAGTTTGTATAAGGATTTCAATCAAATATAATGTGGAGTTAAAATCATAGTTTTATAGATAATATTTTTATCGTTATCTCTATATAAATTAAATTTAATAATTATTTCAAGATATATAACTGAAAAAAATTTCACACTACCTAGCTAAAGTCGTAAAGCAGATTACGAGCATTGCGCTCTAAATAAACTTAGACTTGCGTGCGAACTGTCAGTGATCACTCGACGCCAGGTTAACGTGCAAACCAATACCTGCGAGCACTCGATTTAATATTTTTTTATACCACTATGCAAGCCGATAAAAAGAAAAAATCGCGAAAAATCAATTATTTTACAAAATATAACCACGCACAAGCGTTCACGCTCGCACGCACATTGTGATAGTTTGAAAATATCAAGTGCAGGCGCAAATTCATTTCCCGTTATGCATTGAAGTACACACAAAAGCACACGCCTGTGGGAAAACCTACGCTGGGGTGCCGAAATTGCAGTCAACCCCCTGCACACACACACACACTGGGTACGCATTTTTGTTTGTTGCCGTGCATGAAAACGCGGGCGCAGTTTATATATTCGTGGTTATATTGTCGAAGCAATTGCTTTTTATGCCGGGCTACAGTTACCCTTACGTAACCGGCGCCATTATTTGGAAATAATTTCGTTGCATTGTAAATGACTGTTTAAAAGGGTGATCGCGTCAATAAACATTTCGGGGGAGGGGAGGAGGGGTGATCACAGCGCCTGCACAAACTGCAGGATAATAGCAGTTCGTGAAAGAGATACGGCAGTTTCGGCATTAACGAAATTGGGTACTTTAGTAGGGTTACCCCCCCCCCCCGCCGCCCTCCGTCCCCCGATCCTTTACCAACGCCGCGCCGCTTTTAATTTACGACAAACAATTGTTTATGCAATGCGAACGCGCGGTCCCAATGATGTTTGACGTGTGGATAATTCAGGCGGAATAGGTTTCACTGAACGTTCGAAATTGGGTTTATACTTTACAATTAGGACTTGTTAATGTCTTGTTAATGGAAATAAAGAAATCATCGCTAGGTGACGTGCTTTCGTTTTAGCTACAAATGTAATTAACGTACGCATCGATCGGCTAAAATTTGCGCAGGAGAAGCATAATAATGATAATATATTTAAAAATTCACACATCGTTGAAGTATTTTAATTATTTGAATCGAGAACGCGACATGTCGAATTTATAAAATGCGTCACTCTTTCAAAAGTATTCCGCCTGTTTTCGACATTTTTCCCCTCAAAAGTTGCTACTCGGCGCTTGATTTATGAGGGGCTGTCGTAACGAGTCGAAAGAGGAAGGGAGGGTGAGAGAAAACAGCCAGAGAGAATAAAAAAGAGATAGAAAAAAGAGAGAAAAGCAGAGAGGGAGGGACAAAGTAGGGGTACCTGTTTCTACGAACCGCAAATTTGAAAGTATTTGCTCACGTCCAGCGTCTTAATCCGGTCGATCATTGATCGCAAAGCCCATAAAATAAAAAAAGTTATTTGCGCAATGTACTAGACTATGATATTTCCATGTATTTTGGTCCGTTGAAGCCGAATGTGACCTCAGTTTTGACACTGCATATCGGAATTTTAAAATATCGGTCACTCTAAAAATTTTGGGATGTGTATTATAGAGTACTAGTTATCTGCTACAGAATCCATTTCAAATCATCTGTATATGATTACTTGGTGTAGAGGAGTTCGATCATACATGATATCGATGTATATGATATTTCTCCTTCCAGAAACATTAAATAAAAAATTTGAATTATATATTGCTTTTCTTCTTCGTTGAGTATATATATAATGACTGAAAATTTTGATTTTTTACTTCTCAAAGAGAAAAACCGTATTTACGCGATTCAAAATAAATTCCGTAGCATATAACTAGTACTCTATAAACGACTGATCAAATGAGGTATCCCGAAAATGTATAATAGCGAAGCTTGTTGTGCATTCTAAGCGAATATGTCGAGTAATATTATCATTATTTCAATATTGCATAAACCTAGATATTGGTCTACTGTGGCTCTATTGAATAAGTGATGCGAATTACAAATCGATATTATTCGATCAACTATTAATTTTGAGTTATGTATTACTCAGTTTTTATATGCAATATAGTTAACAGTACTCTCTTTTTCTCTGTGTATAATATCACTTTTGCATTTCTTAAATTCATGTACGTTATTATTTCAGTATTATATGATTGCATCGTTTGTTAAGTCAAAAATTCATATTGTATCTGCTACTCATCATAATAATGAACGAGAAGGTAATTGACTGTTATCACATCTCGCTATAACTTAAGCTTGTCTATTATTGATGAGTGTCATGCTCTTTTACGATATACATAATTATCGTTATAGCATAGTTAATTGAAGCGTAAATAAGACTCAATTGCAAGAACATCGAATAAGTAGAAATGGTGCGATATATGGTCAGACAAATACAAACTCGAGCTACCATCAAGGTTGATCATTCAAGAGTGTGCAACCGCTGTACAATATACCTTCTCCAAACGATGCCGCTTTTTTGTCAACCTCGCGAGCAAAAAACGAACCAACCTACAACCTAATGGCCCGATAGCATTCTTGCGTCATCCGTCCGAAGCCCACGGCGTGACAAACACGCCGCTGTCAAACTAATTTGCCGCCTACCGTAACCCACACCGCTCACCCATCATGGACACGTGTGTGTGTGTGTGTGTGTTTGTGTGTATCCTGGACGGGCCGTTCCCAAAAGGATTGGAAAAAGCACCGAAACGAAAATCGACGACGCGGGGAGGGGAGGAGAGGCTTAGAGCTTATCGCCCTCGTTCCGGGGCAAAAAGAAAGAGAGAGAGAGAGAGAGAGAGAGAGAGCGAGAGCGAGAGAGAGAGAGAGAGAGAGAGAGAGAGAGAGAGAGAGAGAGAGAGAGAGAGAGAGAGAGAGAGATCTCTCAAAAAAGAGCGGCCCGTGTGCCGCGAGCGGTCACGTATCGAGCGCTGTCCCCCGTCGACAAATTACCGCGTTCAATCTCCCCCACGTCTGTGTATGAGTACACACGCATATTATATACATATATGCGCATTGGGGCTTTTTGGTCCCAGTCGCGGGGGAAGATACTGCGCCCACTGGCACGTTTTCATTCCCTTTTTGCTTGCCTAAACGCACGTCGACGACGGGAAATGGGAGTTTTAGGAGAGATTGCGTTGTGTTTTTTACTGACACCGAGGGAATAAAGTGATTTTTTAAACGATGCATATAGTGCGGGAAGGAGAGAGAGAGAGAATATCGTCCTGGATACAGGCTAATGTGATTGAAAAGGTGATAGGAATGCGAAAGATTTATCAAAAAGTTATGTCTATTGTAGCAGTATTTACTTCATTATAAAGCAGAAAGACAATAATATTTAGGTTGTTGGAAGTGACAGTAATAGAATTTAAATGCCGTCGTAAAAAGAGTTTAATATAGATGGTGTAAGAAGATGTCACGTCTTGCACATAATTTGGCGTGCGAGTGCAAATATTATCAATGGAACAACATTCTCTTGGCAGCTGACCCTAATTGCATTGAGAATTCGAAGTTAATCTAAGGAAGTGTGCCGTGCCATATTATACTGAAAAGCTGTATATTCTAATAAATAGTTGAGTACGTTTATCTCGTAATACTGGGATATACTTAAAATCTAAAAGATTATTCATTTACATACTTAAATCAATATCGACTATATCATTTCGGTATAAGTGTGTGAAAGTCGGAGCATTCGCTAGCTGAAAACAAATACTCGAAAAATCGAATAATTACTAAATAAATAGTAAAAATTCTTATGGAATTTGTAAATATAGCTTCAAAAATATAGATATTGAATTTTTTTTTATTACGTGTGTTTTGAAGTTACAGCAAGATATTTTGAGCTTTTGCTAGGACATTCTCCTTCGCATAAATGCATATATATATATATGTGTGCTCTTTGAGCAGAATTCACGAACTGTGCCGCGGGTTCGTCGTACTTAGTCTACTTTTCGCGATGACTTCTCATGCATTCGCAGCGGGAACACTTCAGCGGATGCGCGTACGCGGACTGAAATCTCCGCTACTCCAAACAAAACAACGCACAGCACCCACACACACGTAAATCCAATCCTCGGGTCCAGAATTCCTTCTTAAAGGCGAAAGTACGCGTGCGCGCGTGTGCGACAATGGGCGGCTTTCGCACGGTCATTATATCGCCCGCGGCGGCCCCATTATTTCCCGCAGCATAAAAGACACGCGAGAAAAAGTCCTCTCGCCGTCGCTATTATATCGGAGAAGAAAAGGCGCAGGCGAGTAAACAAAACGCGCCGAGCGCCCGTTATAACGCGGCTGCGCAAACCATTTGCTATAAGTATATCAGGCGGCCGGCATTAACCCATTCGCGCTTTAAAACGCCGTTTCTCCGGGGCTAGCGCTGGCATTTATCGTCCCGGCCAAGTGGATTTACGCGCGGCGTTCGCCGCACCCTCTCCCAAAACCCTGCGCCTGGAAAAAGATTCGTGCAAGCGCGCGATATTAACCCATTTTGAAAGCGATAATCGAGACGATTTATCGGCTCCCGGCAGTGTGACACTTTGCTACCGCCCGCTATAGGCTCTTGCGCGCGATTAATTATTTTTGCACGGGCGTGTGCGGGCGTGTTGGTCGGGATCGATTTCCTAAAGGCTGATTTCAACCATTAGGGGGAGAGGCTCAGAGGCGAACGCGGTGAGATTATATTTTACTGTACTTACGTTGTTTCTCTCGTGCGTGAATTGAATGACATGGATCAGGAGGTGGGGTGTCGCACTGTACTTTACTATATAATTAACACTGTTTTATCCACGGAATATGTCAAAGTAATCATGTTTTATATGTAATTACATAACTACTTGAAAAAGAATTCATGAATCATTTTTGAATTATTGAATTATCAACAAATAATTCAGAATTCATTTATTATTTAATAATACAATAATACAAGAAGTAATTTATAATTCACTTTTAAATTAGCGGATTATAGATACCGTAATTGACATTTTATTATTAAATTTACTATGTGTAATTTGAAAATTTATTTTTTATTATCTACTCTTAAAAGAATGATAGCCGGATGTTGTGAAGCATTTAAAGATTGATTTTGATTGGTCTGTAAGGCATAGGCGCGAAGATCCGCTAGTTTTTTGAATTTTTTAAATTAAATTTTTATTTTTAACTATTTAAAACTAAATAATTAAATCAAAATATAATGAAAAGATTAATTTTTTGTTTTGAAAAATTATCTTATTATCTTATCATTTAAACTAATTAAAATGAAATTATATAATCAAAAATTATATTCATAACCTCAAAAACAAAATAGTACGCGCGTAGTGCGTTTGGATTTTGCTAGTTGATGTAAAAAATTATACAATAAAAATGCAAAAATGCGCCGATAAAACAGGGTCGATGATAAAGCAGGAGTATTAGATCCTTTTAATTGAAAGACAAAGCTCAGTAGAAATGTATGCCGTTAATTCAATGAAACGGAAAATCCAGTATTTGCGCGCTACTAATAAAGGAGTCAGTTTTTGCAGAGCTTGGATATTGATAGATATCTCTAAAGCATAAGATTTTACGTTAATAAATTTTCATGCGAATATTTATATTGTTTACTGAAGTTTTTTTTCAATATTGGTATGATTCTCAATTCAAACATTGATCGCTATAGCGCCGATCTCGATTTTTCGGATATTTACGATCACATATACCGAAATACTCTTGTATGCTCCGCAATGAAAATTAACGCGGAACTTATACGCATATTATCTGTACTTTACAGTCTCCATTTTTCAGCACCTAAATGTGAATATAGATAGAATATAACAGAGATTCGGAATATTCGTAAAACAGTTCACAATTTAATCCTA
>JAPYZP010002664.1:0-12972 GCA_030522985.1 Torymus sinensis
TTACTGAAGGTATACTAAAATAGGTTCATAATGTAAGTCTGTCCCCCCATTTCTAGAGAGTATAGTAATTATTACACGAACATTTCTCTCCGTGTAGCATTTTTGTACAGGTATTTTTTGTTTTATACTATGATTAAAAAGTCAGTACAGTGTACATTGCGTTTTATTGCAAATTAATATCCAAAAGGTAGAGGTAAAATAAATTCGAAATATCAGCAAAAAAACCCCTCCGTCCATTAAATTAAACCAACATTTTTTTTTTTCAATATTTAGAAAAGGCAAATTAACGTTCGCAAATTAAATGTATCCAATACTAAAGTGAACATACATAAAAATACACGCAAAACAAACAATTTTCTAATGGAAAAGTAAAACACCATCGATTCGCAGCCAATCAATACGCACTGAAAATTAAAAACATTCAACTCCCACCCTACCGTTGCTCCTAACCTATAGCAACAACGTTCCGCCCAACTCTCCACTTAGCGAAAACCTTGAGGAATCGCGGCTGAAATTTCGCGACCGCCATTTGCCAACGCGCCCGCAGCTATATACAGAGAGCGACACTGGCAGGCGCGCGCTAGAGCTTTTTCGCTCTCACTCGACAATAGTCCGCGCGAGCCATCAATTTCGCGCGCGCGCGTGCGAGAGAGAGCGAGAGAGAAGCGCATCGCGGCGTCCTTGGACCGACGGCCGGCGGAATTCCGCGGGCGATCAATCTTCCGCGGATGCCCGCTTATTCCGTATATATATAAAGCGGCGCGCGGATGCGCGTCAGCCGAAGAAGCCGTTTAAGCCCAAGCGCGCGGGCGACTTTTTGCGAGAAAGCGACTATACGGCTCGTCGGTAGGATAAGTTGCGCGAGATCGATGCATCGCGAGATGTATCGGGATTTGAGATTGTCGACGGGTGATTCATTTTGATTCGTGTATAAGGCATTTGGGGAAACGCGCGTCGAGGTTGTGACAACGATCGTTGCGGATTTGCGATTTATTGGAAAAGTTTTGTAAAGGAATTCAGTACTATAGGTTCGTATTTTTATAATGTATAATAGTGAGTTTATTTGATCGGAGAACACTTGTGATACTAAATTATATTCTGCCTACAGATTATTGCCAATTTTTGTTGTAAATTTTCTTTGAAACTTTATCTCAAAATGTACTCGCATTCCTATCACGAAAAGAACTATAGTTTTGGAAAAATTACTATGCTGGTTCGTAAAACGGTTAAAGACTATGAAAAGCCAAAAAATTATTAGACTTTGTAGGAAATTTTACCAAAATTATAGTATATCTTCCTAATATTTGTAGCGAAATTTGCCAGAAAGTTTGGTAATTTTGTCAGTCTGTGTACCGCGTTACAATAAAAAAAATATTCTCCATGTATAAAATACTTGCACCCAACTTAAAGCTTGAAATCGTTGCGCGAGCGGCACAACAACAACAACAATAACAATAATATAATCTCCCGATAAATCCACGAGAACGCTCGCTATACTCTGTTTATACCCTCGAATTCACGGGCCACTCCTTTCCGGAGCATTTCCATCTCATTGTAAAATATGCGTCCACGCGCGGCGCACTGCACGCGAGAAAGAGCGAGCATTTGTTAGTGTCACTACTCCACCTCTATCGCGTTATTTTCGTAATTTTAATAGAAAAGCCCTCCTCCCTCCTCCTCCCCTCGCGGGCCATTTGGCATCGTGACTAATCTCGATGGGACCGCCAGTGAGTGCACACACGCGTATAGAGGCGAAACCCAACGGCCGCGAGATTACGCGTTATTTCGAGAAACGTCAGGCAGGTATTGTCTCTCGGTGCGCGCGGCGCCGCCACTGCGCGCGCAAAACCTTTGGCAGCCAACCAGCGGTCGCTTTTGAAGAGAAAGACAGAAAGCGTGAGAGGGAGAACAAAGCCGCATATATGTGTGTGTGTGTGTTTGCACTGGTAGTATAGGTGTGGGTGTGTGTTGTAGTTATTACGGCCACGACGCGCGATTTTCATTCATCACAGCTCATTTCGCGCGGCCTCGTACCGCGTAAAACCAAATTCGTGACAAACGGGTCGCGATCTATGCGGGCCAGATTTATGTCCGGTTCCGCATGCGTGTGTGTGTCCGCGAAGTGTATTTTTACTCGTTTCTACGCATTTAGAACCAACATATTCGCGCAAATTCCCACACTCGTATACACGATACATCACGCATCCCACCACAAACACACGATATTTTTGTATATCATGATATACATGCGCGTGTAATATGCTACGTTGGTGCGCGACACGCACATGTTCACAACCACACGGCGCAAGTGCATACGCACACTATATTTCTCTTTGTATTTGCCTTATTACACACGAGCGCGCCGCGCTATAGCCTGCGCGCACTCCGCAACCTATAGCGCGCTTGTCGCTCACTCGGGTTGCATAAAGCTTGGCAAGCGGGAGATTGATTCGCCACGGTATTTCCGCGTTACGTTTACTTAATTGACGCGGGCTTCGCGGAGAGGGCCCCCGCGGGCTCTGCTCTGCGCGCGCATGGCGCGGCGCTAAAACCGAAGCCGGATATCCGCATGCACGCGCGTGTGTGTACGCGCTCTGGGGCTAAAGTGCCTCGATTATTCTAGACGAATTGTTCGCAGCCCGGCGTACATTTGTCGCGCTGGCGTGCGCTCGACGCGAGTGCATTGGATTTGCGCCCCTGCCGTATAGTCCGTACGTATGTATATACGTATATATATAAACAAGCGGACGTGCGATAATATTTCAAACTTTATACACTTTATTTCGAGCGACTGCACTAATATTTCGCTTTGTAGCGCCGCTTGTTTTGAATTAATAAATCCCACGCGTTCACGGGCGCGCGCGGCCTGAGAGTGGAGTTATTTATCACGCGGCGGAATTTTGTATTGTTCTAGGCGCCGGGAGTATAAATAGAAGTTGGTCGCGATGTTGAATTGATGTCGGTTTGAAGTTCGGTATTGAAAAAAAAATGTGTTGTGGAGCTTTTCAGTTGCTGATGGGTGTGGATGTGGGGGGTGTGAATTATTTATTGCGAAGTTGAACTTACGTGGCAGCATAAGTTCAGTGGAGGTATATATGCGACGAATGACTCACCTGCAACAGAAACAAAATTTAATCAGATTTATGTTTGCGGTTATACATTTATCGTAGCGTGATATTTTGATAATTAAAGGTAATCTATAGAAATATTGTAAAAGTTCTTTATAGAAAAGATTTTGATTTTAATACTGGATCGTAGTGGTATATTTGCAAACTTTTGTCAACTCGTTTGTGTCATGCAATTCAATGTTAACATTAACGTCATTTCTTATATTTTTGGGTTGCTGATCGCGAATTTGAAGTCAGATTTAGAAAACACAAGATGGCGTATACAATACTCGGAATTTAACTGATTTATATTACATAAGCGGAATTCATAGCCGACATATTGAATCTTATAATTTTGACTTTAAATTCGAGGACCCCAAATATATATAGATAATGTAAGTTTTCTCTAAATTTTTATAATCGTATTTTTTCACGATCAAATTAGATTCAAGAAATATCCATGTTGGAGATTCAATGCGTTTCTATTATCAAATATAAGCTGTAACTGAAAGTACCGGAAAAGCCACTTTTATGGTTTTATACAAACGTCGACAGTTTCCGTAATATATCAGTTATAAATATATATGCACTAAATTTCAGTGAAAATGTATATTCATTTTTGGACAAAAATACCGGTATTCTAAAGGTTAAGAGCAGTATATAATCCTCGGTATATTTGTTTCTTATTTTACTTCAAAATAGGCTGCTTTAAAGATCCGAAAATAGAAGAGGAATCTATTTATAAAAATTTCTTCAATTTGACTTCATCTTCCAGACAACGAGTCAGCTATAGATAGCGGTCGTGGAGATATTTATTTTCGTGAGCGTAAAATTTGGTCGTTCAATCTTTTACGCTTACGTAAAGCATTTCTCTTGCTTCAGTTTTAAATAATATTGTTGTTAAACCAATTTGTTCTTGTGTTTTGTGAATACTCATGTGGTATTAAAACACTTAACATCATAGTCAATTTGAGTTAAAAATAGAATAAGAATTGGTTAACGAATATCGTAAGCGTATAAATAAGTATATATTAATAAGAAAATTTTCTAATTATTGAGCATATTTCAATATATCATTCAGACGACAGTAGCGTACATAATGAAAGAGCTGAGAATCGGCAATGTATCTTTTCGAGAAATTCTTTTCGGCGAATACCAAAACTAATAGAAGAAACGCAAACTGCCGAGTCCGCCTGTGGAGGGAGAGGCAAAAATAAACAGGCAAAAGCTCAGAGGGGGCGAGAAAAAAAGCTTCGCGTGAGCGGCGGCGCATTCACTTTCTCGCCTTCGCGCCCATCTCGCCTCGCGCGCGTGTTCGAAAAGGAAACGGGCATCCTTTCAGCGCCGTCGAAGCCTTCGCTCTCGTCAAGACAATTATGGAAGCGGATATCAGCGCGGGGCAAAAATAACTGACAGATCGCTGGCAGGCCCGTGTTGTACAAAGAGAGAAGAAGGAGAAAGAGAAAGAGCAGCAGAGAGCGAGAGCGAGAGAGAGAGAAAGAGAGGAGAGAAGGTGGAACCTTCGCTTTTGACGGACAGCTCTGTTATTACCGTCACTTCGGCATTCCCTCGCTCTCTTTCTCTTCGCGCCGTTCGTTCCCCGGAACGAGTAATCGCGCAATCCTCGGTTGCGAGAAAGAGAGAGGAAGAGGCAGAGAGCGAGAGAGAGAGGAATGCGGCGACACTCGCCAAAACCGAGTCAGACGGGCATGCCGTGTGACGGATTGGAAAAGTAGGGTGAATTTTCTATTCTTTCGTGTATTCGTCGCCTCTTTTTTCTTCTTTTTGTTGTTTCCCCTCGAGCTTAATTTCGTTTTGAGAGCGTGAATAATACGGTTTTCTTTTTTTCGAGCGTTATATAGCCGAGTATAGTGACAGATCTGATGACGCTTGTGAATACATATACGTTTTCTATTACCACATTGTGTCTTTATTATATAAATTAATGTTGATTTACATTCCATCATCATCATAAACTTTAAAATTGTTGGGAGAGCTGATTAACAAAATAGCCTTTACAAATTTCTTTCGCCCGCTCGTCCACCTGACCGACTGAAAATCGATCGCTCCCCCACGGCTCTTATAGGGCCGTACTTTATCCGCTAACGCGGCGCTGGGCGCGCGCATTACTTCTAGGATTCATCGCTCGGGGCGACCGAAGTCTTTAGAAAGTTTATACAGCCGGGGCAGCTAAACGTCTCCTTCGAGAATAAATATATACGCGAGATCATGATTTGCTCTCGTTTTTTTTTTTTTTAATGCCTCCGTCGATAAGCTCGCGCGCTCCATTGTTTTCGGGACAGTGAAATGCGATGCTCTTTACTCTTCTGCCGCGTCTGATGCCAGCGAGCTTTGTGTATTTTGAAGGTTAGTTTTGATGAGCGCGCATATACCCGTTGTATACGTCGTTGTTGCGGATTGAAGGTATAATATAGCCCAGTTTCGTGCCCCTTTGTTGGTTTTCCGAGTTAGTTTACCGACCAGTGGACCTTGGATAAAAGTATCAGGTACATAGAGGAGAGAGAGTTTCCGGGAAGTGGCGACGACGCGACCGAGAGACTTTTATAGAAATAGAGCATATAATACTATGTACTTTTATTCTTTATGTGACATTTCAATTTCATGTACTTATATTGGAGCGAGCTATATGGAAATAAACATTTTCGCTCGCCGCACAAGTCGGGAAAAACACTCGTTGGCGTCGAGAGATTTACCCAATCACGAGACAGTTCTTAAATACAGCAACGTCGATGACAGCCTCTTAAAAAGCAATTCAACTATAGTAAAAAAAAAAAGAAAAAAAAGGAAAACAATCTTGGAACTTTCCTTCAACTTTACGCCTCACCGACGCACACACATATAGAGGCGACTATCCACGCGATTCGCAGTCTATCAATCTCTCCTTTCATTATATCTCCCTGGCCTCCACCTCCTTCGCTCCCGGAACTTTCTCTCTCTCGCGCGCGCGCGCGTACAAGGAGCACGAGCCTGCGAGAGATCGATTCGTCGTCGTCGCAGGGGCGATCCGTTAGCGCGCGCCCCGAGGGAGTGATCGGGCCTTCTCTCGTGTATAAGAGCAAGAGAGAGAGAGAGAGAGAACAGCGACGGGTTCTCTCGTCTATAGCGTGTATATACCGGCGTCTGTGAGCGAGAGAGAGAGTGAGAGCGTGCAGGCCAAATTAATGCCTGTCCCCGCGGTAAGTTATCCCCGTGCGTGTAGAGGAGGGAACGCATTATGGAGCCACGATCGGCCGGGCACTGACGGATGGCCGACTATTTTCCCTTCTGCACTGCCGGCTGCTGCTACTACTACTGCTGACCTGTAGCAAGAGCAGAGTGAGAGAGCGAGAGAGAGAGAGAGAGGTAGAGAGCGGAGGATAAAAGGTAGAAGGAACAGGACAGGAAGAGGGATGGAAAGATTTTCTCGGGTCCCTATATATACGGCGATGTGGAACCCCAAAATGTAGATAGGGAAGTAGGGTTAATATTAGAGGAATATACATCGTTTTATTTAGAGACATAAGAAGCAATTGCGAAACGTATTACAGCGTTTATTTGGCACTTTCATCCGGAGTAATGTACATAAAGTTTTATAAAAAGACAATAATAGTTGAAAATAAAACGAGCTTGCACTTGTGTTATATCAGAGTCAAGAGGATAACAATAAAAATGGTATTGCAAGATTTCAAATTTTGTACTTTTAGTGTGTTACATATAATATGGCTATATCCACTTTGCATGAAATGTCGTATGCAGTAAATTTTATTTTCTAAATTGCTTTTAATAAGAGCAGTAAGAGAAATCACGTCACTATAGAGCAATGAGATGTAACGATTTCCAAAGCAAGCATCACTCACCATAAGTCACACACATACATAGACTGACAAAGACTCGAGCGAATCGAGGATAACGCGACCGCACCATATTTACTCGCTCAGCCAGTCGACTCGCTCTCTATATATTTTCGCGATTCTCGTCGATTTGCTTGCACAGAACGATTCGTCAGAGCGGTGCGCGAGCGCGTGCGCGCACTGATTGCGAATGTAAATAAGACTCGAGGAAATGGAGTGTCGACGGTGCTCTCTCTATCTCTCGCCTCTCGTCCACCGCATACGGCGCCGAGAATATATTGATGTCCGACGTTAATTGCGTGTTTCCTTTTTCTCGCGGCGCGAGTTAATGCCTGTCGCGCGAAATACGGGCTTCTCGCCGCTGAAATAATAGTGTTACGGCCCTGAAAGTGGATATACGCGAGATGATCGGTGGAAATTTTAAGTGTGCATTTGGAAACTTTTGAAACAAAAGTGTATAAAGTAGAAAAACAGAAGCAGATGAGAGATCGCTGTTATTTTAACATAATTTACGTATATTTATATGTAAAGGTCGACTCATTTTGGTCTATTCGGGTTCAAATATAGCTATTATATAACAACTGAAGAAAATATTATATTCGATAAATTTCTAGAGAAACTATTAATGAATAATATTCTAACGTAATTACGTAATTGGAAAAAACTTCAATTATATGTTGTTGTGTTTTTTCACAGTGTCGTGACAGGCAATATTTGACGCTTCCAGTCTACTTTTGGAAAACATGATCACAACTATTAT
Source organism: Torymus sinensis (assembly GCA_030522985.1). Taxonomy (NCBI): domain Eukaryota; kingdom Metazoa; phylum Arthropoda; class Insecta; order Hymenoptera; family Torymidae; genus Torymus; species Torymus sinensis. The sequence goes on from JAPYZP010002664.1 coordinate 7,719, forward strand.
ATACAAGATCTATTCCCCCATTCAAATTCTTACACCGTCAAACAAAAAAAAGTTACATTCTCTACACCTCGAACGACTGTCGCGCCTCAACTTTTCCCCGTAAAGCACGGCCGGCCATCACTTAGCGAACGAGCATTTCTTCGTTAATGCAGAGCCGCGTGTAAAATTAAATCCGCTCCCTGTGCACACCGCGCGCCATTTCGTTAACGCGCGTTTCCCGCCGACGTCCCCTTCGTTTCCCCCGCGACGTCGAAAAGTCCGCAGCTAGCACTACTCTCATCCCTCTCTCTCTCGCTCATCGTAACAATAACCGTCGCGCGCGGACATCCGTTAGCTCGTCGTAAAGCGCTCGAACCGCGGCTTTACGGTCCCCCACCCCGCGCTTGTACGTATATACACGGGTGTATCGCGGATATAGCTCGCGGGGCGCGCGACACAGTGCCGAAGAAGACTGACAGTCGTATTCCGCTGTATATGATGGTTATATCTCCTATACCGCCTCGCGCGCAGGTATCGCAATAAACACCGCGAAAGGGGGGGTGGCAAAACTCCCGCGGGCAAATATCGCGAGTGAATTATATGAGTCGGTCGCCGCTAAAGAGACGAAGTGCGCCCGCGCGCGTATTATAGTGCTGTGTGTGCGCGTGTGTTGCGAGAGGGGAGATTCCTGCGCGCGTCTTGGCAGCCTGCCCTGTGAGGAAGAGGAGGTGGAAGTGGTAGAAAAAAAAAATCCGCAAACGGACCGCGACGACTGCTGTGAGTATGTGTTGTGGCCGCAGTCGCGATTACGCAGCGAGAGGAATAGGCGCGCAAACCTCTGGCTCTGGTGGAAAAGTTTCTGCGGGATTGCGCGGATTTGGCCTAATTCTTACTTGCAACTGGTTTCGAGTGTAATTGGGGCATTTCTCTATATATACAGCGATAGTTTCAGTTGCTTCAATTATAAATCAGTGGAGAATTTTCAACGTGCGTGTGGGATTATTTCTATTTCAGTTATGGAAATTAGTTTAGCGCGGGCTTAAAATAAGAGTTTTGTATTATATGTGAGCTTTACAAGCGCATTATTTCAAATTAATCCTAAGTGGTGCAGAAATTACTCGCAAACTATAATTAAAAATATTCGTTTCCAATTAACTATGCCAGCGGTTAGCTCAAGCACGAAGTATTTAGCATAGCGTATACATCAAGTCTCGAAATAACCGGAATTGGCATAGCCATTAGGCGCTGATGCATTAAGCACCAAATCTCTATACAATGTAACAATTTCAAGCTATTCACGCACACACAGAGAGAGAGAGAGAGACGTGCACCGGAGAGGGATAATACATTCCTTCCGAGTATTCTTGAAACACAAACTACAATAATACTAATAAAAGCCGGTCTAAAACTATATTACACGGGGTGGTAGCTTCTAACATGGAAAACGCATCATTCGCACGTTGCCGAGTTTTCTCACCCGCGACGCAGGAACAGTGCGAGAAAATAAAAAGGAAAATAATATTTTTAATAAAACCAGCGGCAATACTATACATTTTTTTTCTACTTTTACAATATTATCAATTCAAACTGCCGCTGAGCGAAAACGACACTCAGGTGCGCGAGTAATACGCTTTCTATAAATTTAAATAAGTGAAATTTTCACTTATCTTAGAAGGGAATGTCTTTTTCACTTTTTAAATAAGTGAACAATTTAACATGTGAAAGCCTATATCATTCACTTATTTAAAAGTTAAAAAGTAGTTCTCTTCCATAATAAGGGAAAATTTCACTAATTACATGTTCACTGCGAATATGTGAATATTGACATATTAAATAAGTGATATTTTCAAATAAGTGAATTAATTGCTTAATCATTTTTTTATTCACTTATTCATAAGTACTTTTAAGTGAAACTTTTTACTTATTTAAAAATGTCATGGATTTTCACTTAAATATAAAGTTGAAATGCTCTTTTTATATAAATTTTTTTGGTTTTGAAAATTCACGACTGAACGACTGAACCACTATATGTACGTGATAAATAAGTGAATATTCACTGAAAATAAGTGAAATTTCACTTATGTTACTTTAGAGAGCGTGTGTATGCGCGCAGTAACGGATTATCGACGCCATTAACCGCTCGTTAATCAACCACGCGCGCCCCGTGGCGCTTCCTTTCTCCCTCTGACTCTGTCGCGAGATAATTGCGCTCGCGCGCGCGTTCTCATATATATAAACACACACACACATAGTAGCGGTAGTATATATACAAAACGTTAACCCTTCATTATGCGCATGCGCGACGCGCGATCGGGAGACGCGCGCGTCGCGTTAATTAATCTTTATACTCAGCGAGAGCTGTTATATATATAGCGGAGCTTTGTCTGTACGCGCCGTCGAGCGAGTCTTTCAATTCTGACGCGGACTTTGCAGGTGTGCACACGCATACATATATACATTTTAAATGAAGAGCCGAGTTGATACACATTTTTCACGCTTATAGATACACGACGCGTCGTACGTTTATACTCCATTCCGACCTAATTAAGTCATCGACGCGTTCGCATACATTTTGCACGCGCGAGATCATCGCGTAATTTTTCTGCTGAATGACATATAAAAGTACCTATCAACGTGTATATCGTTTTCGAAATGTTTGCGCATATAATATATATTCTCGCGTATAGCTGCAGCGCAACGTTAATTAAGCGGCGTGCACAAAGGAAAAGAGACACTGTATATCTTTTTTCAATCGGCATATCGGCCACAACAACGCAGACGAAGCGATAAAATTAATTAAAAAGAATGCGTGCGCGTGTGTGTGTATATTATACACACGGGGCGAAAAAGACACATGTATACGTAATTCTATATAATAAAAAGCCCCGTCGCAGCACATCGTCCGCTCGCGTGTGTTGCGCGTTCTTCAAGTGCAGGCGCCTCTCTCGCTCGAGGGGACGTAAAAAGCACAGCGGCGCGGCGGTGGCACGCTATACACAGCAGCAGCAGTAGCACGTGTGCGCTCGGCCCTCGGCTAATTGAAATCAGAAATCCGTCGGCGAAACGAGGGGTTTACGATGCCCGCTATATACCCGGCCCGCGTATAGCGCACGCGCGCGCACGCACGTATATACCCTCAGGGCATATACTTTCTCTTCGAGCCGGCCGCGCGCGTCCTTCTCGCGTCGAGGGGTATTAACGGGGACGCGCAGGCCTCTCTGTGAGAAGCGGCTAGCAGCGGGGGCATGAAAATTTACTCGCCAATTACGACGGGATCACCTGCGCTCGCGCGTGCACGCATATACACGCACGCGCGGGCGTATATAGTAGCCAAGTTGGAGAGAGCGAGAGAGATATAAGTACGTAGCTATACAGGAGAGCGGGCGGGCGGGCGGGCATAGCTAAGCGCGATACTGACCGAAACGGCCCGTAATACCCCGAGAGCGGGGTGGCGGCGGCCGCCTCCTCGTCGCTTTGAGGGCATCGCCCGAGTAGATAGGGGCCGCTGCCGCCGTTGCTACTGCCGCTGCTAGCTGCCCACGGGAGGCTGCGCGCACGATAGTAATGGCTAAGTTGCGCCATTGTGCGAAGTTTCCTTGCACCGGGGGCTCTCCCACACACACACACACATACACATCTATTGTATATATACGCACGCGCACACAGAGAGCGCGAAACTCGGAGAGAGAGGGAGAGGACAGTAACGCGACCGGAAGCGGAAGCTCGTGCAGGCGCCAACGGAAGTGACCTCGTAATTCTCCCTTTCTATTTTACCCTTTCTACCTCTCCCCTCTCCCTCCCTCTCTCGGGCACGCTTTGGGTTTTCAGCGTTACGCGCGCGCGTCCATCCAGCCATCAAGCCTGAATTATAGGCCGCCTGGAAACCTTTTGTCCGCGCTTTTCCTGTCGAGGATCCGAAAGAGCAGAGGAGAGAGAGAGAGAGAGAGAGAGAGAGAGTGAGAGCGGACCGCCCCCGCCCCCCGACAGGATTTTCGGCCCGCGCGCTTTGTTTCTCTCTCCTCGCGCGCGCTGGAGCTTTCGACTTCTCTCTCTCTCTCTCCGTCTCTCTTTAGTTTGCTCTACGGAGAGTTCACTATTGGTTTCGGAGCGTGCAGGGGCTGGTTTTAAAGTCTCGCTCGTAGACTGGCCATACTATATATACTCCTTTTCCGGTCACTCGCTACTTTGGCCGCGCGCGATCTCTCACTCTCTTTTTCTCGCCGTGCGGCCGGCCCCGCGGCTGCGTAAAATAACGGTAGGGGCGGCTTTTTTTATCAGCGACAAAGGATCGCCACACGCGCGCGGTTGTAAAGAGTGCATATAGTTTGTTCTTGAGTGCCCTCAGCAAGCGCGGAGCGCGGGCAATTCTTCGGTGCTATTTCGCTAAGACTCTTTGGTGGCGAGCTCTCGCGGGTGAGAGAGAAAGAGGGACAAGCGCAGAAAGAGAGAACCGAAAGAATCGAGCTGGTATAGGCCGACTTTTCTCTTTCGTTTTCGGTGGGGCCGCTGCATTTAATCTGAAGCGAAACTATATAGGTTTTGTAAAGTTTCCCGTTGCTCTCAAAATTCGCATTTGAGTCGTAGAAGGATTTTCTAACTATACATAGTGCATTAGAAGGTTATATAATACGAAGAGGAATATATATACACACTCAAAAATATAATTATACTTGGGAGTGTGGCTTTGTGCTGTCGCGTCAATTTAAGGTAGTTATATACCGAGATACGAACCTTGTAGAAAATAATTATTATTTTACTTATATAAAATCTGATAGTGTGATAGATTATAGATATTAAAGAAGAAAATTTATTAAATTGTAAAAGATTTTTAAACCTAAAATTATATAATTGCAAACTCCGATATCGTTCATTAACGAAACAGTCATACAATGTTTCGAATTTTTTTTAATTTTAATTCAATTTTAATGCTCAAAAGCTCAAAATTGTTCCTTGAATAATTACCTAAAGATACACCGTTAAAATATTTTGAAATAATTAATTAACAACAAGTAAAATCTAATTGTTTATAGGTCCCAGCAAATTTTTTTGAATAACAATGAATTTTTCTCCTTACAATTAATTATTTCAAAATTTGTTAACGGTGGATCTTTAGGTAATTATTCAAGGAACAATTTAAGCTTTGGAACATTAAAATTAAATTAAAATTAAAAAAAAATCGAAAGATTGTATGACTATTTCTTTAATGAACGATATCTGCATTTGCTATTATATAATTTTGGGTTAAAAAATCTTTTACAGTTTATTAACTCTTCTT
>JAPYZP010002665.1:0-22580 GCA_030522985.1 Torymus sinensis
ATCGCGCTCGTGCGCGCGAGGTTAATTCAACTCATCGTACTCGTACGTACAAGTACCACTGCAGCGCTATATAGCGTGCGTTCAAGAGCGCGAGCGGTTTATCGCGACTGCGGGTCGCCTGCTGGGGGGCGTATGTACGCGCGTCGACTGAAGTCAGGTCAGTGTTTCGCGCATCGCGCTTTCTCCGTCCGCCCCCTCCTCCTCCCCGCCGCTCTTTCGCCGTCGGGTCGGCGTGATGTGAGACTCACCTTGGCGAGCTCGCACTGCTGGCTCTCGAGACACTGTCGCTTCCGCGGCGGCTGCTCGTCCTCCTCGGAGTCCGAGGGCTGCGGCGTGGGTGGGAGCGTGACGCGCGGCTGCGAGCTTGCGGCCGCGCTCTGGCTCCCGGCTGTGGCGAGCCTCTCGCCGAGGAGGGCCGCTACGCTGAAGGCGGAGTGTAGGGGCTCAACCTGCAACATATCAATGAAAAGGCCATTTTTACTCTGGATTCGGGAAGAATAAGGGATCGTCAAAGTTCTCCTTGCAGTGTTAATGTTCGTATTCGGGAAAAAACAAATAAATTACAATTAGTCCAAATTGGACACATTTTCCGATTTTTGCTACTAATTTATTTATTTTTACGAGGAAAATTAAAAGAATTTTTTTTTCGATTTAAAATGACTTTTATATATTTTACCAAATTTAACGGGAACTGTAAAAAAAAACTGTCGTTTGTTTCGGAGTACATTTTTCAAATCCGCGTATCTTAATGTTTGTTTTGATTCGAACACGGCTAGAAGTAGCGATTCTTTCGTATAGCATATGAATATACTTGGCGTATTAAAATCTAATGGGTGCATAAATTGTTCAAATCAAATATTTAATCGAATCTCATTTTTAGCATCGAGAACAATGGGACAGTTAAAAAACACTTGAGAATTGGGTGGGGCGCGCCTTTCGTATTTCGCGCGCTTCGCGGAATAATTGGCAGTAATGAGGGCGCGAAATTCCAAACGCGCACTCGCTCATTTAGCCTGCTCCGAAATATTCAAAACGGAGCAGCGCGCTTAAAAGGCAGAAAATTAACTGGGAATCGCGGAGAAGAATAAAATTCACAAGGGAAAAGTAAAAGCCGTTGTTTGTCGAGGAAAATCTTGAGCTGGAAAGCGTTTGAAAATGACGAAGCGTGGTTAAAAGGAGTGAAAATGCCCTCGAATACTCACATGAATCTGTCTGAGCTGCGGCGAGGCCGGTGGCGAAAGTGGAGCTGTGTTCTGATCCATCGTTCACGCACACAAATATATCACTTGACCGAATAAGGAAAATCTTGCAAACTGTCGTTTTCTCTCGGGCGCAGGGCTCGGGACGAGTTGGCCGGGCACTTGATCTCGCACAGAGAGCGGAGCTCGGAGTGCTGCAGTTGCTCCTTGCGAGGAGAACGCGCCCGTCGGACGTGCGAAAGCGCAATGAAGTGCAGAGGCCTCGGCGTTTGTCGCTCGGTGTCCCTTGGCGGGCGGCGGTACAGTATAAGCAGGCGCGCTCCTCTCTCGCGGGCCGCGGGCCGTCGTGTGTGCATGCGTTCTCGCGCGCAAAGGTGCTGTGTGTACGATCATGCGGCGTGCTCGGCGGGCTCGGCCAATCGCGGCCAGGGGCTCGGCCGCGCGCGCCAATCGCGGCCGGGCTGTCAGCGCTCGGACGCGTGATCAGCGGCGTGCTGTGCACGTGCTCGCCGTCTGGCCGGGCCGCGGCGAGGTCGTGATCGTGACGTCACGCGGCGTGTCGCCCGCCCGCCAGCGGCTCGATACGTCATGCACCGCGCGCGCGCGGCTATACACAGCCGCGTACACCTTTCTCTCTCCCTCTCGGGCCGCGTGTGTACGTTGCCCGCTGCACGCATCCACGCGGGGAGCCTTTTTTCGGCTCCTCTTGCGTATGCGCGCAATCGCCCGCGAGCGAGGACGTTCATGTCTCGGCGCTCCTTTTTACGCTCTTTTCGTGTGTATGTAAGTGTAGGAGGGAGAGAGGGGGAGGCGTGCACGCATCATCGGCCGCTCGGCGTAAACAAGCCTCGCGGGCACGCTGACTCGGCCGGGCTTGAGGAAGAGAGAGAAGGACGACGAGCCTCCGAAATTCCCACTAAGCGCGCGCGCGAGCTGCTTTTCCTTTTTGCTCGACAGCAGGTTTCTTTGTTCCGCCCCTCGCTGTTTATTATTGGGATAGACCGCCGACATGGGAATTTCAATTGCGTTGCACGCGAATGCGGAAACGTGGCGATCGATCGTGCGTGACGCAGTCCGATGCATCTTCGGCTTTTTGAATACACTCTTTGTGTATTACGGGGTTTCTAGTCATGGGCTATACCGTGATACGCGCCGCGCGTAAAAATAGCATCTGCAGGCATTTTGAAACGGCAGTGGTATAAATTGATGCTTTGTGTTTTCATATGTAGTCATAAGAACGCCGTCAGCGTTGCGTTATTGTATGTATACGTTGCGCGCTCGCGCGATAGTGGAAAACTTTCTTCGTCGCTCACATTGGAATCCGCATCATATACTTGAAAAAAATAGCGTCGCGCTGGCTCGACGTTGTTTACTTCTTTTGAGGGTCGCTTTCTGTTGTTGACCGCAAGTTTACTGGAAGTATCGATGCTCTAGATCCTATATAGGTATATAAACTGACCGTTACAATTTGGAGAAAAATTATTTTCGACATTTTTAAGAATGCTATAAACAAAATATAATATATAGGTGATGTAATAAATTACAATTATTTCCCTCTGGTAATCATTAAATTAATATTAAATCCTCTGTAAAGATAACAGTACGTTATAAATTCTCATTCAAGTGTATTGGGATAAAAAGGTATGCAAATGTTAATCTTTATCGCGCAGGTTGCTAACTGTTAGAAACATAACGTGTGTTGTTATTAAAATAAGTCAAAACTATAAACTTTAAAAATGTAGATTAGTAGGGTGGAAATATTAATTTGTAATTGTAAGTAATAAATCTGAAAAATCCGTAGTAAATTCTGCGAGTGGTTTTAGATTGAATGTTTATTGATAATGCTTAAATATAGGTCCCCCAGATAGCCGGAGGTGCAGCACGTGCGTAGTAAGTGAAAGACTCTCCTCGCTTCTCAGGGCAATCTGACTCACAACTGACTCACGATAATTAACATTTTTATTTTTGTATACTGCTCCAATATGGGGATTAAATAAATGATTTTCAACACTAGCCGAATTAACATTTCCAATGATAATAAACATCTTTTCAATGAACTAACAAGTCCTCAATTGGCGAATATAAATCTATATACTGTCCGCAAAACGTGTTTAAATTAGAAAAAAAGGTCTCCGGCTCGGCCGGTTTATTTGTCGCAATGTCAAAAAAGAAAACTTTTTGTCATCGACCTCGGGCTTATCCAACGCTCACGTGCCGAAACTCATGCGGCTCTAAAAAATCTTTGCATAATGATTTTCATACAGACGACCGTCAGCACGCATGCACAAGAAAAAAGTTTATCAAGACGCTGAGACGTCACGCAAAAACCGGTGTGCTATACGTATACCTCCGACTAAAACGTTCGCATTGAAACTCAATATATGTAAGCACTTATAGACAGAGACGAGAGCTATGCTAGCGTGCTGGAGAGAAAAAGAGTATAGTGTACAAAGTCTCACGTCCTCCTTTTGATAATCCTGCAAACTGATAACGACCGCACCGATCTCGACAAATATTGATTACGCCGCGCAAGTCTCTTCGGAAAATCGTAGAAATTTCGCGTAACGTGCACGCACGTGAGAGCTCTCTCAAATGCATACGTGCGATAAATGTTGCTTTTTGTAAAACGTTGCTAAAGTCACGTAGAAAAGCTATTTGATTGCTGTTTGCTTAATGTATGAATTCTAGGTTTCTTGATTATTTTTACTGGAATATTCTAGCAAAGAGCCTTCGACTGCCTTTGGCGCATACAGGAAATTGAGAAATAGATGGCCGATGCTCTGGAGTTCGTCGAATGCGACGTCAAAATATTGCAATCAAGTTTCCTGAAATGTGGTTTCAGCAATTTTAACTGAATTTCACATGAAAGTGGTGAAAATCAATTTTTTATTAAAGTTCGTTATTTTTAATGCAGACCTTTACGTGTGTAATCAATAAAATATTGTGCATTTCACTAAACTCTAGTCACTAACAATATGTGTATAGAACGCCATCAGGTATAAATTTTCCTCTGAAGAAAATTCAAATTAAATATGCTAATTTATTTCATAATGAACTTTTTCTCACAAAACGCTCATCATGTATATTATTAACATTCCGTGATAATATTACAATATATTATTGATATTGTATTAGTAATTATCATGTATACCCAACAAAATATAATACATATACAATTTTACTTTCTGTTACCGTATAAAATAAGAAATGTGTAAAAATAATGCAAACATGTCTAGGACAAAGCTTAATCTGAAAGCCGAGACTGATGATTAAAAGTCCATCTAATGGCGTAAAATTTATAGCTCACCGTGATGAATACTGAAACATTGTATCATCAGCAAAGTTAAAAATAATGAAACGTGCAAATTTTTTTCAGTGTTACAAAACTGCGGAAAAGGCCGATGCAAGGACGTGATTGAAATTCAATTGAATTTATTAAGACATGCCAACATGATGCAATTTGTCGTATCAGTTACCTTTTATGCAAAACATCAAACAAAGACAGTGCGGAATTCTGAAGTAGATGAGATTAATATATAAATTCATTCAGTAAAGATTTTGATAAGGCGCAGTGAGAAAAAGTAATGGACTAATTAATTACGATAATAAAATTAGTATCGTTAAAAATACCGATTATATTCCCATTATTTCCAGTTTGCAAAATTAATTTCCGACTCTCTAATCGATTTCCTATCTCCCAGTTTTCCTATCTAGAACCAAACGTAATCGTGCACAAGTTTGGTTGCATGAAAAAAAAGTTTCGGTAGATTTCGCCTATTAGTCCTTGATAAGCAATGCCGATAAGAGTATCGCGAACTAATTTTAGAGTGTTGGATCGCGGAATTTATTTTTTCGTTTGTCTTAAAAAAAATTTGTATCTAGCAGAGAAACGTTGAGACAAAGCTGCGAGACCGATGCACATTGTGAATATATATAAGAGAGGGAGGGGCGCGACATTATTTTGACGCAGACTGCAGTTAAATATATACCACTCTCGAGTAAGCCGCGTATGTCCGCGCGCATTAGTTGTCTCTCTTTCTCTCCCTCTTCCTCTTCGAACGCTTTTCTTTATTTATCTGTGACTGTCAACGATCTCGATCAAAACACTCGAGCTTTTTCTCGTCATTCCAAAAACTGTTATCAATCAATAATTTTTCGAGTATCATATCGAAAACATATACTCCAATTATTTTCTTGTGTGCTTTAGTTAAATCAAATTGTTGTTTACTATAAGTCTTCTGCTGTATTTCTATCAAGTGCAAACTCTAGTGCAAATAAATAAACAATAAAGTTAAATTAGGAAGCCAATGTCTAAGAATAGATTGAAAAACAATTATTGAATACCTACATGTTTGCGCCATAAAACTGCCTGAATGATTTAAATGGCATGCGATATAAATATTTATCTATAGCATATTTTATTTATAGGGTCTATTCCCAATGTACATTGAAAATAATCATTTTAAAACTTTATTATTAAGTAGGTTTAGCAATTCGTAGTAATTATTCTGATATAGTGTTGCTGCAATTAAAAATTTTTCTTAAGGAAAACTTTTTTTATAAACTTTGGAAAGATATTTATGAATGTTATTAATGGAAAATTTTTGAGGAATATAGCTTGTAATAAAAACCCATAAAGCCTTTTACGTGTCAGTTAATTTATGCGTAATAAATATAGTTTAAATGCATATTTATATTTTTTTAAGTACGCATTACTGAAATTAGTCGACGTTGCAGTGAAAAAAGTAGGCACAAGACTGGTCTGTCATAACCACTACGATACGTATTACAAGTGTTTTTTCAACATTGAACTTGCACGTATCATAAAAAGAAAAATATAATTTCCGCGTAAAGTTATATTGATCACGTTTGGGGTCGCTTGAAAAGTATATAATAAATACGTAACGGCGTTACGTATTTAAAGTGGCTGATTATAAGACGGGTGTGAATTCACGGCCGCCTCGTGCCGAAAAAGCCTTCTATTTACATCGCACATAGATTATAAAATCGCGGGCAGAACAGGGACAGAAAAAGAAATACGGAGCAGCAGCAGCAGCAGCAGCAGCAGTCAAGAAACTTTCGAAAAGGCCTGCATCGCGTGCAAGGCTGCGTCCGAGCGTCAATCGATCTCTTTCTCTTATTTCGATTCGCCGCGCGAGTGCGGGTTAACTTATTTTTAGAGCCAGTCATTCAGAGATCGAAAGGACACGTAGATAGCCCGCATATAGCTATATAACGGCTGCACACGCGCCGAACTACGACACGTACGGTTGTATACATCGACCGCTTGTAATATGGATATATGTGTGTGTGTACGACTTCTATTGCCGTCACGAAGCGCCTACGTCATCTCGACGACGACGCCTGCCCCGACTGTATATCTACGGCCTGTGTGTGTATACTTATATATAGACGCATATATATACAGTCAGTTCGTGCGCGCGATGTCGAAATTGCACGTGTACAACTCCGGTACGCGCGCTAGGCTGCCAAACCAAAGCCGCGCGCAATACTTAAACCACACACGCGCGCGTGTGCGAGCCTCCGAAGAAAAAGAGAAAGAGGAGGGACGTAGAACGGACGTAAGTATACACGTACGTGCGGGTTATATACGCCAGTGTGTCCGCAACGGCGGCCGGCGCGTTCACCTTTAAACGGCGCCGCGGCTCCTCATGTATATCTGTATGTGTGTGTAATAATACAGGCTGGCAGGAAAAGCCCGGTGATTCACTCAGATGACGTGCGGTGCAATATCTTTTTTAATTTTAAATGCATTGTTGACCTATTCTCTACGCATTATACAAGATTTTTTTCATTATAGATGACATCGAATTCTGCTAATTTCAGTACTTGTACTTTCTGAACATTTCTGTACGGGTTATACAGGTTTCATACCACGCCCGCGCACGTGGATGTATTTTAATTTCCTCGAATGGAAAATAACAGCGCCCAAAATAATAGATTTAATTGGTTTACTTTGCGGCAGCCTTGAGAAGAGCGATGGTAGAGACGACGAGACCGCATAAACATATTGGGCACTCGACCAATTGCGGCGCGGGGGGCACGCGAGCCGGAATCGTCCAAACATTTGTACAATCGAACGAATTTATTGCGCGATTGCGAAACTACATTGTAAGAGCACGCAGTAGCCCGCGTCCTCTTCGAAGGCTTGTTTTTCTCAATAACCGATTGTAGAATCGAGCAAGCGCCACGTATATAATGTGGACACGCGAATCAGCACGCGTACAAAACGTGCACGAAACGATGCAATAAAATTTTCGTCGTATCCAGTACTTTCTTAATGAGCCTGATAAGGCCTTAAGGCGCCTTCCTTTTGCGCCGACTTTGCTTACAAGTTTTTGCTCGTCAGACAAGTGTATTTCATTGAGATTTTGATTTATTCGTATACAATATCCCGTTCATGTGTTCTGCGCTATTGTCCATTATGCATCATACATTGCAAATACGTATCTTAGTTGGTATTCAACATGTTTGTAATTTATGATACTGAATTTATATACCAAACTATAAATAAAATGCTACGGAATTTTTCAAGCGGCCTACCCGTTACCGACAATTGCAGGGACCGGTTTTTCTCATTCAATTTTCAATTTTAGGAAAAAATCCTTTTTACACGTTGTAGTCCTTTACTAAATCTACAACGTGATAAAGACTTTTTTTCGGAAAATGGAAAATTGAAAAAGAAAAACAGGTACCTGCCATTGTCGGTAACAGGGGCGACACGCTAAAGATATAGGGGGAAAGTAAAATTAAATAAAAGCCTTGCAAGAGTTGATTTGTGTCGTAAAAGTTAAAAATTACACGCAATGCAATCCTGTAGCTTATAGATACAACCAAGCTGTAATCAAACCACTAACTATAGAACGTGACGCAAAAGGTGTTTATTGTGAAACCAAAATCAAGTGTGTCGATGACTTCTTTAAGGTGGCTCCATCGTGCATTTCGGACTTATTTATACAATTTTTTTACGAGCCTTCCTTCACATGTTATAATTTGAGAAACAATATAGTATGAAAAAAGGGTTCTTGAAGTATCAAACTATTTTTTTTTCAAAGAAATTTGAATTTTCTTAAAGAAGATATCGCTAGTTACAAAAAAAATCAACAAATCCGATAAATCTTTTTCATTTTTCATTCGATTACAATTTTTAAGGTTTCATTTTGTTCTTTGTACAATTTCAGGCGAGGTTACCGATATGAAAATTGAAAATTTTTTAAAACCTGCAAAGATACATCTACTTGTTTATAGGTTCGCGTATGCTGTTTAGAGGATTGAGTTAAACAAATGGTTGTATCTTGGGAAAATTTTTCAATTTTCATATCGGTAACCCCACCTGAAATTGTACAAGGAACACAATGAGACCTTAAAAATTGAAATTGGATGAAAAATGAAAAAGATTTATCGGATTTGTTCATTTTTTTAGCGATATCTTCTTTAACAATTTCAATTTTCTTTGAAAAATTTTTTTTTTACTTCAAGAACCCTTTTATCACACTATATTATTTCTCAAATTATAATTAAAAATATTACTTATGTCGACTGCAATTTACTATTCACTGATAAGAATTTTTCAATCGGTCTTACAGTCTTATAAATTAAATTAATTAATTAAGCGACAAGGTAATAAATGATAAATAAACGAACTAATAATAAAAATTTTTAATCATGATCATATGCAAATTTTCAAAAAGTTGCGTATAATGTATTGAGCAGTTTGAAGGAGTTGTGTGTTGATAAGAATCTTATCACTTTTAATATAAACATTGTTCGACATTCGAGAAGCCCAGATATGAAGAACAAAATATTAAGTGTTATTTCGTAAATAACGATCGATAAAAAACGTATTCACAATCAATATATTATAATTACATAAAAATAATAATCTTATAATAAGCATAACTTTTACGTAAACTGTATCACGATTTTTTGTGAAACCATTTGATCTACTACAATTACAACGCAAATAAATGTATACACATATACGCAGATACATACATGCAGAGTGGAACTTTTTTTTTTACCATCTAAAGCTACATTTGTGATTGATAAAACTATTAAGAAGTATCTAAAAATTATCAATATTTATCGTAAAATAGAGAAACATGAATTGAATGATCAGTTTTCTATATAGTTTTTGTTTATAAAAAAGAAACTTAAGCTCAATAATAAAAGACGGTAAAATCACATAATAATATACTATTTTAAAATATATACTATTTTATAATAATCGCAAAAGACTAAGATTAAAAAATCTTATGATATTGTAAAGTGGTGTAACATTTATCTTCTAAGATTATGTTTGTTTTCAGTAAAAAAATGTTGTGATAAAAAATAATTAATACTTTGAATTCATCTCTGAAGTATATATGTAAACAAAACATGACAGTGAAAACGTAGGAGTGGGAATAAGCAGTTTAAAAATTTTTTGATACAGTTATGATATAGGTCCGTATGTGAATTTGCAATATATATACTTAATTTTTATTTTATTTTATATATATAATATAAATATAGTTCAAAAGTATTTTGGTTTACACTTTTGTTTTCAATATGTGCAAGTATTAAGTGCAATATACAAGTATTACTGTTCAATGCTTTTAAACCATCAAATTTTATGTAATATACGTAGCAATTTATGACAAAGAATTTCTCCATCTTCATCTATTTTCTTTTTTTTTTTTTTAAATTATCGTAACGGGAAGGTCAACCACCGCGAGTGATTAAATACTAATACTAGTCTACTGCAGTTATATATGCATAAAACAGATTTTATTTTATAAATAAATAAATAAATAAATACATTTCTAAGAAGTTACACAGAATAAAAGTATTCCAATTTAACAAGAATTATTGCAAAAATAGTATTAATAGTATAATGATAATGTACTAATTATGGTGAGAGTTCTGGTAAATAATAATCAAGTATGATTGTTTTATTAATTTTTATTTGCTATTATAAAATCGAGTAAGAAATAATTGTTGTTTTTTTTTTCTTTATTTTTTACGATAATACTTTTAAGTATATAATTAATTGTACATTTATATACTTTCTTATTACAGTAGTTGTTGTACAACTAGTGCCTTACTACATTCTACAATACATTTTCTTCCGTGCTGAACCTTGATTACTCAAGGAATCTTGAAATCCTTATTTAGCAATATTATTATAGTATACAGGAGGATGTAAGTATTTCGACCAGTCCATAACTGAAAATACCTGAAAAAAAGAAAATATGTCTTAGATCTTTTATGTCGTATTACACATTATAGTATATAATTTCAATTTAAGTCTTAATATAAATAGTTAGTTTTATTAGCAATCATACAACGATACGAAAAGTGAAGTGAAAATTAAAAAATTACTTAAATGTATATAATCAAATTTATATATAAATAAAGCTTGTACTCAGATGCTAGTACAAAACATTAAGAATGATAAGTATGATAAATAAGGAAAACTTTACTGTATATATAAATCGTCGTCAATAGACGATGCTTCAAACTGAATTGTATATAAAAAAATGTTTGGATCAGTAATAACTGAAACTACAGAAGATTATTACTCATGACCGATTTCTTACTTAAAATGTTATTTACAATTGCAATTTTAGGTATGATCAATTATTTAATGTAGTTACAACCGATAAAGACTAGATTTTTTGTTAAAAATATTTTGGTTTTTATTTTCGTAATGTCCGTAAAAATAATTATTTTAAATGTCGAATTCAGTTTGTATAAACGTTTTACATAACTTAATTTTAAAACAAATGTCAGTAAAAAAACTTGAATAAATTCGTAAGAATAAAAAAGTGAATTTTTAAAGATATAAAAAACTAATTTAATGAAAGTAAAATGAAAGTAATTTAGGATATACTAACAATTTTTAATAGAAAAAAACCAAACATGAAAGATATTAAATAGATGATGTTCGAACAAAGTTAGCGAGGAATGTATAAGTATTATGCAAAGCGGCGATTGCGGAAGGAGGGGATCGTATCTTTCTCCTCGCATACCGCGTTTCACCCAACCTCGTCAAGCTAACAGCTGACGCGCAAACATTCTTACCGTAATACTCAATAGCAGCCCATACCAAAATAGAAATCGAAAGTTTCTCGGTTTATTTCTTTGTACTTCTTCAAGTATAATAACACGATCGAGTGCATTGAAGCAGCAGAAATGGTTTGAAATTAAGTCAGTCGATACGAATTTTTTTCCGTTACTGATTTGATATTTAGGACTTTTCACTTTGCTATAATTATTGACACACTTGAACGGTGCTTTTTTGAATAATTTTCTTCACTAAAAGAACAAAATTACACTTATATTTTCTGGGTCAAGTTTCATACAGAATAAAATTAATACAAACACGTATTTAATATTTTTTACTTACATGAAGCAATAATTCCGTTCCGTTCAATGTTTTTTCCCATGATGACATCCTACGTGTCCTACGTATCCTTTTTTAAACGGTCCCAAGGACTCGAGCCGCTTTATTTTTCGTCTCTCGCAGTCATGATCGGCATGCTTCCTCTTTCCTTCTTTGTCAGATTGCTCTACTGCGTTTTGTCTCTTCCAGGCTTTTTTATGCTTCCCAAAGCCTTTAATATCCTTGACCCGTTCCGCAAAATTATTTCCAAAGAGAAATTCGTCGGGCTGGTCGCAAGTCTCGGCAACAGGTCGCACTCTCTTGCCCAGTTCTGGCAGTATAAAAGCCTGTCTCGTTTTCGTCATGTTGTATTGAACGTCGGCAAGGATAACCGCAGCCTCGTTAAGAGTTTCCAGAATATCTGCGACTTCTTTGTCTTTTTTCAACTCGGACTTGTTATTCAATTCTGTTATCGCGTGGCCGAGGGCCGTCAGTCCGGTGGCGATTTCGCCCTGCTCGTACATTTGTATCCTGTCCCTTTTGACAGCAGCCTCTGTCGCGGCATGCAAAATTTCCGCATTAGTCCTCGGCGCTCTCAAGGCTAAGCAGTTTCGGCTCACCGGATACTTTTCCAGCAGCACCTCTCGAGCACCATCTGGCAGTCCCTCTCGGACGATCCTCGCCCAATTTTCGGCCAATACGGCATCGAGCTCCGGCCCTTCGGGGGCACTCTCCACACCCTCCGCAGGCTCCGCGTTCATTTCCTGGACGTCATCGTCCACCTCCGCTGCAGTATCGTTACCTTCGCCACCGGACAAATCCACGAGAACCGGTTCACGGTCAGCCTGTCTTTCAGCTGACTCTTCCTGGGGCTCGGCGTGGGATGGATCGATTACCGTGTATCGGCATCCGCGAATACCATCATTACGACCTCCCGAAGGCTGGTGGCACTGGTGACGCCAGTGGGGACGGCCTCGAAGGCACGGCGGTGGAGAACGGCTGGGGCGGCCGGAGAACGACTTCGACCTGGTCAAATGGTGCTTCGGGCCTCCATGGTGGGGATGAGGCGGTCCGTGATGCGGTCCACGGCGATGATGCATGGACGGCGACCTCGAGCCTCCATGGTGGGGATGGGGCGGTCCGTGATGCGGTCCGTGATGGGGTCCGTGATGCGGTCCACGGCGATGATGCGGGGACGGTGACCTCGAGTCTCCGTTGCTCGTCGAGCTGGAGCTGGAGCCGCTGCTGGAGCTGCTGCTGCTGCTGCGCCCGTGGGCGCCGAAGCACTTTCCATGCTGGTGATGGTGATGATGCTGCTGACGCTTGCAGCGGCTCATGCGCTTGTGGAAGTACCTCGAGTGGGATCGCGATCTGGCACTGCTGTCACTGTCCGAGGGCGAGCCGCTGTCGGACGAGGAGGCCTTGCGAGCGTCGATGCTGTTCTTGCTCATTATTTTCTCGAGCTTCGCGATCTTCTTCATGAGCTTGTAGGCCTTCTTGCCCTTGTGGTGGGCCTTCTTCCCGTGGTGGTGATCATGGTGGTGATGGCGGCCGTGGAAGAGGAGCTGCATTTTTCCGCGCACGTCCGGAGCTGTCAACTCGCGAGTACACAGTAACGCGCCGCGTGCGTATAGTGTGTGTGTGGTATAAGTATACGGAGGAGTTAGGTGCGCGAGAGTGGGAGTGATACGAGCTATAGCAGCAGTGCGAGTCTGCCTGCGGGAGAGCGCGAATATACTTTTGCGCGTTACTTTACGCGAGTTGAGTGAGCCGAGCGCCGGGCGGCGCTGCCTTATACCCTGCCCGGAGTGACTCACAGGATAGCGAAATGTTGCGCCAGTCTGTGCAATCGGCCCGCGCGTCCTTGAAGTTTTCGCGATAGCGGTTATTGCCAGTGACGTAGAGAGCTACCGGGCCCCGAGTCCCAGCGCCCGCGGCACCGCCGCCAAAGACCGACGGTTGTTTTCGTTCGCTCTGTTTTTCTCTTTACCTACGCGGGTTGCCGAACAATTCATTAAATTTTTTTCTAGTATAATAAATTTCAGATGTTGTTCGTTATATGTCATTTTTCCTTATATAATTATCACAGCGTTATAATACCTAAACTCCATCATGTAGAAAATTATTGAAAGGAATAATTACACGAGTACTATTCTTTCGAAAATGAGTTTATCACTAAATTCTTACAATAACCTTTTTTGGAATATTTTATTATTATGCATTATTGTCCAAATCTTAAAGTTACTTCATTAAAATTCCAAACAATACCAAAAGTAAATTTTTGTGAATATTGTTAAATCATTAAAAATTACATTTTATAATATTCAAGAACCATATACATATAATTCGAGCTCAGCGAAACAATAGATTAGGTATGTAGGATTTACATATATACGGCAGCCCCACCGTCAACTTTCCACTGAGTCTATTGTAAAATCGCACAATGTTAATTAATACTGTAATTTTCATGATTTTCGATAAATTAAAGTAACTAAAAAAATTTGATGAAATCGCATAACAATAAAAGTGATTACCCCATTACTCTTTTTCATTTTTTAGAGATATATTTTCGCTACAGAGTTGATTGTGTTATTTTTTAATTTTGACACATATTATTTTTGTTAAAAATGTGATTAATGTTTAAAATACCGCTAAAAATCTACATGAAAAATTGCAATGCGTAAATAAATCAGTTATAGAAATCGTTAAAAAATTTTATTAATAAACTTTGTACAGAAGATATTCGCAATCCTTATAGTGAAAGCGGGGAAAACGCTATAATTAAATTTAAAAATTATTTGTTTTACCGTTGGGGAAGTTACAAAGGTCATATATCTTTTATAAGTTTTTCTAAAATGTATGTATGCACATTATTATGTATACAGTTTCTGAGAAAAATGGATTTCATAAAAACTGTTTTCTAATATTTTGTACAAAATATCACATGAGCTCTCACATGAGATCTCCCGTGAGTTTATATTTCTCACGTGAGATTTCATGTGATAATTCACACGAGATTTCGAATGCGGAATTTGAAAAAAAAATTTAACAAACAATTAACTTAACATGCATATTGTCTGCATTTTAGAAGGAATAATGAAAGGAATATATAATCCATATAACCACTTCAAGTTTTTTCAACAGGGTCGTGAAAATTTTTAATAATTTACATTTTTTAAATATGGGTTAATCAAGGTTATTCAAAGAAAATACAAAATTTTCAGAAAGAATTCTAATACTAAATTGTTTTAATAATGTACAGATTATTTTTTTAAATTTTAATGAATATATAATTTATTATTGAAGTTAATGTGCAAGTTAATCAATTTCTCACTAATATTTCTTTGAGTAACCGTAAAAAAATTAGTTTCAAATTCGTATTATGTTCAGGGGCGCCTCTGGTGCTTGATTCGGTCCTGCCTTTTCAGTTATTGCGCGAAGTTACGCCACATGTCGCAAGGTTTACGCGCAATAACCATTCCTGTCGTGACACGTACAAGGTAGAACCACATTATCTCCTTCATGCTCGTTACGCCGGTGTGAACAGTGTTTGCGAGTAATTATCGCGATAACCGAGGCGTTTTTCCTGGCACAATCTGCGTCATCGATAAAAAAAAAATGTTTTCAGTATTTACGGTCGCGATAGAAAATCGATGAATTGTCGGTTTAACAAATTCTTTTCAGCGACGATAATACGAAATCTACGATTGGTATGACTGATGCAACTTTTTGCGATGAAACCTGATTCAGCTGACTGTACCTGTCATTAAAGATTTCCTTGATGCACTCACCAAAGAAATTAACCTATGGTATTGAGCTAAAACTGGAATATTACGTGTGTACCTACATGTTTATTTGCGAGTATGCACCGTTACATTGCGTTCATTTCTTGCGTCTTTTTTCTGTTCCCGCACGCGTACTGCCGGCACACACGTGGCATGCATTTATCAGCGCAGACGGCGTCGTTCGGTAGATAAGAGTGCGGAGAGCAAAACAAAGGGGGCATGCATTTTTTTGCGTGCTTTCTACCGTTCTCTTTGCACGCATTGTGCCTCTCCTCCTCCTCCTCCTCTCTCTCTCTCTCTTTTTCTCTCACACACACACTCCTTCCACCATTCTGATCGTCTCTATATATACACTCCGATTTGATAAACCACGTTTCGCCGATGACTGGACGCGCTCATATGACGAAAATTCGTATTACGTTACAGACGCACGATAAAACTCAAAGATAGTGTGTCCAGCTGAATTGCGCAGAAAGCTACGACTGCAGTTGCACTTTTTTGTACAAAGTAGGATAGTATATAAATGAACGAGATGATGTTTCTACAGTAACTTACTTATAATGCGCAATAAAGTCTTGAAAACATGTAAACTATCTTTACTTATACTTATTAGAATATTTTTACAGAGTTTAAGTAGTGATGATAAATTCAGAAAAATGTAACATCCTATATATTTGTCATTTTAAGAAATTTTAATGACACTTGCGCTCTAAATAAATTTTATATTAAATTTCTACTTTATTTTACATTGGTATTTGAAATCTTTATACAATATACAGATACTTTTCCAATTTATAAATTACTTAAATAACTATAAAAGTGTTATGCCCGTAGTGGCCGTTGTTTTTGAGTAACACGCAGTGTGAGTCATTATAGCTATTCACTAGATTACTTCCATCCGTTCCTTTGTGTTTACGCGCAAATTAAGTAATAAAGTTTATTTTTTCCTCATTTACTATTACAAAATATAATCGTCTTACATAATATTTAAAAAAAATATGTTTATGCTATAGTACAATGAATTTATTTTCACACAGAGTTGTTAAATGGATATAATGTAATGGAAAATTTTATGTAAATACACTTTAATTTTAAATACGTTTTAGGGTACGTACATGCTCTGAACAAGAAAATAATACAAGCAGATAATTATATACTTTAAAAAATTACACCTCTAAAACTTTTGTTGCTGTTATTTGATTTGTTAGAGTATCCATTATTGACTAGTTTTGTATTGAATTTTTTAAAAGCTTAACGTGGTCCGAATTCTAATTTTATTTATATCGTTTTAGCGAAGATAAAAGATAATAAAAAATAGAATTAATGCATATGACATCATAAGTAGTTTTTTAAATGGGAAGGTAAGTTCTTATAAAACATTTATATAAAAAAAACCGCTATAAAAAATAAGAAATACGTATAAGTTCTTTATATGTGCATTAAAACTTGTATTGTGTATCATATTTGAAATAATGAAAATATAAGAGATACTAAATTATTGATGAATCGATCATAACGGTAGCTAGCTAGCTTCCTTAGATTACGGTTGTCAAGATTTTGTAATAGTTACTTGGCCGACCATACCATACAGCGATACACACAACTTTTTTTATGCTATTTAGAAATTAAATTTAACGACACGTTATTAAACTTATTCGAATATTATAATACTTGAAAAACAGTGAATATTCAGTCATTGTTAAGTCGATTCGCTCGCTCTTTTACTAAGTAAGTATGGGCCACGATAGCATCGCATCAAGTCGAATGTATATCTAGTCGCAAGAGACAAATAAAAATCTGCGCGTCGTGTTGAGAAAAATCCAGACGCTATGTGTCAATAAAGAAAACTGCATTTTAAGATAAAATATTTGATAATTTATATTGATTTAATTCGATAAAATGCTGTGGTTATAAAAATTACAACAAAATACTCAATAAGACGATAATAATTAGAAAAGTATTAGTGTTTTATCTACCTACAGCACCATCATAGGCATCGCTATTAATAAATTAATCACAAACATAACGCCAAATTATCTTCTAATTTAGAATAAAAAAGAAATAAAAAATATGGATCAAAATTTTTTATGAAATAAAATATGTGAATGATACTTGATCATACACTGCAGTATAATTAAAAATATTTATACCTATATTAAAATTTGATTATTAAAGTTTTGATGAAAAAAAAAACTTACCATCTAGATAAATTTGAAATAAAGTTAAAAATTTCTATGTTAATTTTTGTCAAGGGATAAATTTTCACGTCAAAAATTAGTTCGATGATTTTTTTTTGTAATTATTTTTCAATGCCCGTAAGTGAACTTACTATATAATGAGGCAGATGTATCATGCAGTATATGTGTGATACTCTTTTAGAGGAATCAACATATTACGTATTACATTGCTTTTTCTGAATAGGAAAATAACATGTCACAATCACTACAGTTAGGTATATATCTACATCGCCAGAGGTTTGAAAATTTACGTCAGTATACTCCCTAATTCGTAAAACTAAGTCTCGTAAATCCAATTACTTTAGAAATAAGATAAAAATATATAAGGCGCATTTATACCTCTCAAAAATGAAATATCTATAATGTAAAGTTTTATAAAAGTATAGTAATTATGAATTCTTTAGAAAAGAAAAAATTTAACCACTATATACATCTACTTACTCAATAACTTCCACAATGATTTTCTTTTATAAAAGATTTCGATCATAATAATATATCTAACTTTTATTGTATTGTTCTTCTTTACTATAAAAATTCATAACATAATACTATAGGCGGGGCTCGCTTAAAATCTGGAACTATTATACAAAACCGCTTTTATAATGAGTATCAACAAATTTTATAATTTTTTGTTTTTTAACAAATACAAATTATACTGAATACACATTAAAAAGAGACAATAATTTAGCATATAGTAATACGTAAGTAAATGAGTTCTTCACAACATACTCAGTGGAAAATTTTAAAAGTTAAGCTATCGCAGCTTGCTATCAAAACTATTCTTTAAAGTATAGTTGATTGTCTCAAAATAGTATAAAACTCATCAGTGCTATAATAGCAGTGAAAGATGTTTTTCTGAAAAGCTGTTTATCCAAGCATTTTAGGGAAATACAAAAACATCGCGCGTTATCGAAAACTGCCCAACGGATATATATGCACCCGTATAGGCATGCACGAGAGGAAGGGGGGAGGGGCGCGAGAAAAAGTCCGTGGTAATATCGCGCGAGCAGGCGCCGTCGGGGCTTTTCACATCGCTCGTATATGTGTGTACACACCCGCGTGCGACGTGAACATCAGCCGGCGGGCTCGTGATCGGCGATTAAGCGCTCCGACTGCGTGCGACGCAACCGCATTTTCTTTGCTCAATCATTATCGAAGACTATACGACGAAGTCGACGACGACGACGTCTTCATGAAATCGAGCCCTCCGCAATGCGGGGGATATCGTGCTGCCTGCTAAATACGCACCCAGAGCTTAATTCTTTGATTACTCCGAAGTTCACATAATTTTGAGCGCAGACTATACTTACCTGCTGACTGTTTCCATTATAGTTTTAACGTCACTTTTTGCGTAAACACATCGTATTCGGTTTCTCAAATCTTCATCGAAGCTTGCGGAATTTCCTACACGTAAACATCATTGTTTGTATATTAATATCAGGAATTTCCCTTGCGGGCTTCAAACAGTTGGGTTTACAATAGTGTGTTTTCAAAGATTTTATCATTTCATATTCTGATGCGATATTCCGTCTTTTCTTGGCTTTTAAAATATTCAAAACTTGACTTCTACAAAGGTTTTACGTTAGAAAACATTTGTATGAACAGTTATTTTTCAGCTATAAATACTCAATAGGTCACACTCTGCGTGTTTTTCAGAAAGCTTATGAATTTATTTTTATCTGAATTGAATTAAAACAGCTGATTATTTTCAAAACAGCGATTGTCACTAGTACTTCACCGATTTCCATTACTTTCAGAAGAAATTTATGCGTAATATGATAATTGGTTTTCAAAGTATTCATATTAAAATTTGTATTATCGAATCACATTTTAACCACTAATTTATTATCCATTTACTTAATCTATTTGCAAAATCTTTTTTATCTTAATGGATGAAAAGTATGCGCAAGGATAATTTTGATTGTGTATAACAAACCTATTTCACAATTTAATCAAACCGAAGAGAACTTTGTACATCTGAGAATCTCCTTTTGTTATGACAATTAAACTACATTTTATCTTCTAATCAATTGTTTTATTTACAATTCTTATCAAACGTTTTGATCATAAAATATGTCACTTTAATTATCTCCATATAAGCAATCTATATTTAAAAATTATACTATCGGTGTAGATGTCGATATGGTTTCCAAAAAATTTATCATGTTTCTATCGTACTTAACATAAAAAGGACAGAAGGAATTAAATACCAAGATATTTTCTTAAAGAGTCAGCTGTAAATTATCGTTAAAAAACAAAATGATCATTGAATCGTGTTCTATAAAGAGATGCTAAAATATTTTTTTTCTAAATTACATTAAAAATAATTAATTTGTTGACAAAAGAACTTTCCAATTATGTATAAAATATCCGAATTTGATGATATTTACTTGATAATCTGTTAAAATATTTATTTATAAGTTCTAGTACTTCATTATCAAACAATCGGGCATCCGGTATCGAGCAAACCAGGTATTATTTTATCTTAGAGAATTCCAAGTCGCCAAAACGTTTTATTATCCCGTCGACACGTAGATTTTTTTCTCGACATTTAAAGATCATGAAGATCATGTTGAGAGAATCTTAATTTAATTGTAGAAAACAAGACAATGTCTTAAAGATAACGTTCCACCCTTTGATTATGGTTTCCGTCCTTAATATGGATAAAGTTTTTGATTTACATTATAATTATATTATGTTCGATTCAGAAATTTGTAATGTTACCTTCGATTACAGTACTTCCTTGAAATTACGAATTTACAGGCGATATGTGTTCTACACCTCATGCTATTTTTCTTCACAGAAAATTTGAAGAAGCTTATATTTTTTTATAAATTTCGCTGAGGTGTTAGATACCCACTGCTGTATAATATTTATTTGAAATAATTAGATATTTAAATGTTAGAGTTAAAAAAAAATTATTTTTTGTTTCGATATCTTAACTAGTTTTAATCTAATTATCTTGGAAAGTTTGTTGTGATGTGAAATTATAAATATTCATTTAAAATTGATGTTTTCTTAATTAATTTTAAGACGAATTATTTACTAGGTATGAATTTTTTAAAATCAAGTTGGGGGTATTATAATACATTCTCAGTTTCATTGATATGTTCTTTCGCTCCTTCTCACATTTCGAGGCTGTATAATACAGTAACGCGCCTACGGCGGCTTAATCACGTAGGCAGCTATTTCCATCCGAGTTTCGGCGCGGTAATCTGTCCGTCTGCCTCTTTAATGAGCCCCTCTCACCTTTCCGCTGACAACATGAATATATAGTTCAAGAGCAAGGCTAAAAGCAAAAATTATGGAAAAATTTCCAGTTTTTTTTGTTCGCTGCCGTGCGCGGCTTATCACGCCTAGACTCGTCTGATCATACGGTAAAAATGCCGAGTGTCAACAAATCCGAGGGAGGAGAACATAAATACCGAAAAGAAGCTAGCTTCGCAAGGTCTATTAGGAAGGTCGCGCGCTATAGATATGTATATAATGCAAGCAAAGCCGCGGGTGTTGGTGGGCCGAGTGTCATCGTCGGCGCGTTGCAATCACGTGGACAGCAGCAGCGGCCGCGGACGAGGCATGGTGGGAGGGAGAGAGACAAGTGTTTTTTTCTGCCGCGCGTGGTGATAATTCGAAGCGCCGCGCGCGATAAGAAAGCTCGGAGCGGATACAAGTATTTACGGCGCGCGAGTGCGACTCACGCGGGGGCGATGACGTCGCGTCGCGCCTATCGAATCGCGTGGGAGTAGCCGCCATATTACGAGGCCGTTTCACCCGGTTTCTCTCACTCGCGCGGTATCGCGCCGTAACGTCGCGTCGCGGTCCTCCGTTTTTCTCGCTTTCGCGGTGGCAAGAGATGTATGGGATAGATGTACCCTCCGTCACCTCCGTGTATGCACGCCCGCACAGTGCCTATATAAATATTTTGCGGAATCACGATGTTGCGTGGAAAATTCCGATCGGTACGCTCCGGGTCTCGCGCGCTAATATGATACTTATCGCGATATTATTTATCGAAGTGGCAGAGCAGGGAGAGCTCTTGCGACGCCAAACTTTTTCGCCTCTCAAGTTCTAATTTCCACTTCTCTTATCGGCGATTCTGTGCAAAGTTCTTTCTTTAATCACAAACAAACAGTTGCACGATGACGATCATTCGAGCCGATGTGCTCGTCTCTCGCTTAATCACGAGACTCATTGTGCAAATTTCTGTCCAAAGTCGATCGATACTTTTTTCAACTTAGGTTTACAGTTGTGACATGATACAACTTAGGCGACGCATTGTAAGATGATCTGTTGGTTCGATTTCATAAATTTATCATATTCAAGAAGAATTGTTTTTCATTTTTACGCAAAAGTGATGGAGTTTAATGATATTTTGAAAAATTCTGTAATTTTATAAATGATTTTCGAACGCATCCTTACGTCCTCAAAATTTTGTGTGATCGGTTAGGTGTTGCTTATCTTCTCACAAACCGAGCGAGAGGTGTGGATTTTACAGTTTCGGTGTCTCGTCTAAGCCTCCGAAATGTGACCTTACTATGTAAGAAAACTTCTATATATATAATACAATATCTATACAATGTGTACATTTGAAAACGCAAAATGTAAACACAATATATCTATATATATGGAATCTTTCTAACAGTGTATATATCAGAACTGAAATTATTTC
The DNA here is from genome assembly GCA_030522985.1 of Torymus sinensis. NCBI lineage: Eukaryota > Metazoa > Arthropoda > Insecta > Hymenoptera > Torymidae > Torymus > Torymus sinensis. Next base: position 22,278 of record JAPYZP010002665.1, read on the forward strand.
AATTCACCGACCATATAGGCTTCCCCGCCTCACATAGGCAGAACCCTGGGCGAATGCGGGATGGCACGAGGTAGTGTTTAGATGTAAGGCGTAAGTTGGAATTTGTAATAAAGGTATATGGAATAAAATAATAAAGGTGTGGAGGATCCGCAACGCGCTAGGCCCCACGAGGATGGGTGGAAACCACCATAAGTAATTCAATAGTTTTGTATACAGCCACTTAGTGATTAATATTATTGTAAAATCTCGATTACTCATTATTATATATTTTTATATTTTAACAATTCAAACTCAAGCGATAGT
>JAPYZP010002666.1:0-12969 GCA_030522985.1 Torymus sinensis
CATCCCAACTTAAATAAACTATTATTTATACATAAAATCAGCCGGACATGATCTCACAACAAACCTGCAATTTCAATTTTGCAAATCGAAAATTACCATCGCCTTAGCTCCAACCCCCCCTAATCTATTCATTCGCATTCGCATTCGCACACACGGAAACAGTTCTGAACGAAAGCGTATCAGCGACGATAAAGACGCGGAAACCGAGGCGAAGCGATACTCGTGGAAAAAGACGAGCAGTCGCGAGGCAGCATCATCGAGCTGGAAGCTCATCTGCAAGAAGGAGAGGGAGAGAGAGGAAGCGCCGATAGGTCTGGAATGTAGACGCCGTGGTGAAAACGTCTTATCGCGGTGCATCCGCGCATGCGTCGTGAAGCGTTTCCCATCGTTCGCGGGTTCCCATCGGTAACACGCGGTGACGACAAAAATTAGACGACCGGGTTGGTATGTTTGAGCGACAGTTAGACTTGATTTCTTGCTACTTGTAGATGACCCAGTATTAAAATAGAAGATATAGTCTTGGATAAGATAAGAGGGAAAAGGTATAAAAAGATGAATTTTTTTTTCTGTCAAGCGAAAATAAACGTATTCATTTCCAAACAGTAAACAGTGAACAACGAATGTGGGTTGAATTATAGATTATTTCTCATATAAAAAAGCAAATTATTCACTTGTACTATCGCTCAATTAAGTTGTTTTTGCGCTCTCTCGATCACAAAGAAGCTCTGCTCTTATAAATTTCTTTTTTTTTCACGTGATATACTTTTCTCAACACACGCGTGCATATTTTATTATTGTTTCGTTCCATTCATATTACGAAGCAAACACGAATTATTATAATTATACACAGTCAATAATCCCAATAAAATGATATATACGAAAAGAAAAGTGTATAAAAAACACAGTGCAAAATAACAATTACGAAATCCATCGAGCCGCGGCGCTACCTTAAATCCCTCGTTGGGATATACAATCGTGACAAAGCGCACCAAGCCTCGTCATAAATCATATATTTGACAGACGCCGCGCTTGCGCGCTATCACATATCACGCTGCGGCTGCCGGCTATAAACACGAGAAAGCAATATTTACATAAGCATTCACCTTCGCGCGTTATTACGACATATCGCTGGAAACTACCGTTTTGTCTCTCGACGGCGGGGATCACTTAAGATAGCGGACACAATGGTTTTCTCGACTGACATTTTCTCTGCCGCGCGCGCGACTGCTCTGCCCACGACTCGCGCGGAGGTGAGAAAAGGTTGTGTATATAGGTAGGTATAATATGTGCGATAATTTGTCGATAGCCGCGCGAGGCTCGCGCGTGGATCGATGAAAAATATTCATGCCGGGATAAAACGTGACGTTAATTAATGCGCCTGATGCAACGGCCGCGAGCGACGTATATTTGATGTAATTAAGTTATCTCTGTTATAGATATGTATATATACACAATATTTGTAAACGGCGCGGGGTTTGTGTGTATTTTAATTTTAGACTTCGGCGTGGTCGAGTGCATTAATTTTTCGATGTGATTTATATACCGATGAACTACTTGCTAATAAAGTTGTTGGAGTTTATTTACTTTCCTCTTGTATTTGTCAACTATATATAGTGTGCGTTATAGGCTTTTTATGATCAGATATGTCTGAAGTGAAGAAAAAAAATTCGATGAATAAATTAAATGGTGTATTTGAGGAAAAGGAAATTATATTGATGGTAATTGGGATATTATGTTTCATTTTGTATGTTTTAAAGGATTATTCAAAATTATATATGTATTTTCTCAAAGCGCGATGAATTTTTGAAATTTAAAATGAAAATTCAGTCTACGTTTGTTGGGATCACACCACGCGACTTAAAAATGCAATGGACAGGTGTGAGAAATTTCAATTTTTATATACATGCTTACGTCAAACATATAAGTACACCATATACTTTATATGTATACGAGTTATTTAAATATACTATGGTGACTTGGTCTTTGCAGGAAATTGGTATTTCATACAGATAAATGCGACACAATTTTGATAAAAATAATTGGGAAATTCAAAGTCTAAAAATAGACGCATGTGTATAAACAGGTTATTACCCAAAACATTATACATTGTATAGGTATAATTCCAAGAGATTTGGTTGGCGGCTAAACACAATTTAGAATACCTGATTATAGTCACGTAGCGAATATAAGTATAGAACATAAGGACAATATTTCGATCAAGTTTTCTAATCAACGATTTGTGCCGTGTCATTGCCTAAATATAACGCACAAGAATAATATCCTACTTTTGTTTCCTGCATTCCAGGATATTTATTACAAGACTATTTGTCACATTCTTGTTGTTGTTTATTGTCGTTGTCCACTTGCTGGTACATGCTATACGCGGTCGCAGAACCCAAGCATCAAACAATCCGCTAATGTATAGGTATACCCTTTATTTGACTTGTCACTTTTACACAAAAAGAAGTGTACAAGTTTCCTGTGACGCGTATTAATTATAGAAAAGCCAAACCAGTCAACTGACTGATAGGTATAGGTATATATATACACGAAAAAACTCTGGCGCCTGAGACGTCTCTGCGCATTGGACGGAAGTTGTGTTCGGAGGTTGCGAGCTGACTGTTGTGCCAAGGCCGGAAGCTCTCCCGTCCATCTTTTTTGGGGCGTCTGCTCCACCACCGCACGGCGCACTCGTCTCGGTACCTACTTACATATCTCCTGCTCCGAAAAGAAACGGGAGAGTTCCGCTCACTAGTATAATAACGTATAGCGTATAGTTTTTATTGGCTTTAAACGTAAAAAGAGTTATACAGCCATGACACTTTACTATAGTATAACGGAAAATTGAATTGAATTGGTTTTTATTGGCTTTACATTGTATACATGTAATAATATTTTACTTATATTACTATTTCTTTGATTCCTCGTATAAAAAAATGTTACATTTTATAGAGTCTACAAAGTCACAAATAGAACTTTAGCATATTAATATCTGACTCATATAAAAGGTTTATTACATCTAATTTCTTTCAACATAATTTTTCTCTCTCTTCCTCATATATAAATTTACACATTTCCAGAGAAAAAAAACATGTTCTATATTATCCTGGTATAACAGACACGCGAAATATCCACGGGGCGACCAAGTGCTATACTTACAATCAATTGCTTTTCTATACCTATATCTCACGCGCAGTTATTCGCCGATATACCCAGTTGAACGTGACATTGGTCAGGTCGCCTCCCACCCATTGTTTACGTTTCAGCCGAAAACAGCCCGACGTGACTCAAAGCTGCACGGGCCATCTCATTGGCTGCGTTCCTCTCTCTCTTCCTCAACACTACCTATATATACTTATTACACACTACACTATACGTGCCGCGGTCGCATAAGATATCGCGCGGCGACTATATAACCGCCTAGACTCGCCGGCGGTCAACTCAGTGCTTATAACACGCTACTCCCATGACGATGGGCATCCTCGCGAACCTCGTGATGCAGCATCGAGCTGCGGACGCGAGGCGGGTGGATTTTATCGGCGATCTGCCGCCGGAGCTCGGCGCTCTTATCGTCTCCCAGCTCGACGCCCCGTCACTACTGAACGCCGCGTGCGCCTCCAAGAACTGGCTGTCGGTCTGCAAGTCGAGCGCGCGCCTGAGGCAGCGGGCGATGAGGCACTTCAGGAGGCTTGACGCCCTCAAGGCCTTTCCACCGGCGAACTACGTCAACAGCCGGCTGGACATCGCGAGCATCACGCTCATCATGCTGCTCATCATACAGTGGATCAGGAGGCTGATCTTCAGGCCCGATAACAAGTACTAGGACACGCGCACGTGTATGTGACACAAGTTGCGTTCTACGCGTTGTGTATTATAGTGATAATAGTGTGATAGTGATAGAGTTGCGCAAGAACAAAGTGCGATCTCGTGAATATTGTGTGATGTGTGTGTAAGTATATGTGTGACGTGATGTATATACTAATAACACTTGTTCGTACATGTGGATATATATGTGTATGTACGTTTAATTTTTCGCGAGCTTTATCGGCGCTGTTATCGGCCGATTGTGTGCCGCGCAGCCGCGCGCGTGTTTTGCACTGCCGCGTTTGTTTATTTATAAAACACATGTGTGGTGTGTATCGCGCTGCATTGACTATATATATGTGTAGTATTATCAGCCTGCGGTGGTACTTATTTTACACGATAAATATAATGGATAAGTTCGCGTGTGACAATATTAATATGTGTTCGGCGAGATAATTTAATGTTCCAGAAAGCACGAACTTTCATATATAATCAGTTGTGACTGTATATCAATTTTTTTGTACATAATATATATACTTCGTACTTTTACGTTAACGTGCACGATAAGCGTATGTGTGATCTTATGACGTGTACATATTCGCACGTTGTTTACATTTTTCCTCATATATATATAAGTATATACAATTGAGATAATTTGTATTGTATCAGTATGATGCAAAAATGTGTGTGTATATATATTTGAAAAAAACGAAATCTAAAGAATGTATAATCTCAAGATAAGTGATAATTACGTTAAATGTATCTTCTCGTTGTTTCTCTTTTATAAACTTTGATAATAAATCAGCATTTTTTTTTTGTACTCTGAATATATAAGCGCGAAAAGCCTTATAATTTATTTACAAAAACGAATTTATCTATTATTAAAGATATTCCAACGCATTATCATAAATGCATGTACAATAGCGTAATCGTAAAAGGTGCGCAGGTCATCGTGGGATTTAAAGAACAAAAAAACAAAAAGAATATAGCCGCCCCCTCTCTTCAAACTTATTTTTCATACTCAAAAAAAGAAATATCTCGAGATGAGAATTAATCCAGACTTCTCGCTCGTGGCGAACAAATATAACCGCGCGCGCGCGCTCATTACGCGCTTCATAACCATAAAGACCGTCCGCTTCTGCGCCGTTTCGCTCCCAATAACCGTTACTAAAATCACCCCACCCTGAAAACGAGCAGCTCTCTCTCTCTCTCTCTCTCTCTCTCTCTCGTGCGAGCACTATACGCGCGCGCCCATTAATACAGCGCATATACAACCTCGCATATATATACATACGCTTGCTCAGAGAGGGAGAGAGAGAGAGAACCTCGACCCCGCGCGCGCACTTAATCTCATTAGCATCGGCATAATTCGCCCGACGAACGAGTCCTCTCCTTCAAAAACGACGAAACCGCGCGCGCTCGCGCTTCAAAAATAAAAGCAACAAAAATAAGGAAAGAAACGACACCGCATATCGTGTCTGTGTATATACATATACTTAATACGAGCCGCGATCGGCGACAGATTCACGATAATCGCGTAAACTCGCGTTCCGCGTCTCGAACTCGCGGCGCTGCACGTGCGTGCGTTATGCGCAAAACGAGACGATCATATAGAGCTACTCTCTCTCTCTCTCTCGTGGAAACTCGTATTAACGAAGCCGCGTGTGTACAGGGCGCCCGTTATTCGGGATTTATGGGCGCGCGTGTGTCTGTGTATCGCTGCTGGTCCTTGACCGGTTTCACCGCGCCGCGACTGTGTGCGTGTGTGCGTGATGCGAGAGGGAGGGCACGAAAATCGCGGTTATTAAAGGGGCTTAGGCGAGAGCGCGTGTTGGTGTATTTTTTTTTATTTTAATATAGGTAGGACGACTATTAGCTGATTTATCGGGTTCGAGCCATTAGTCGGAGAGAGTGCAGCAGCGCGCGGTTGCCGCCGTATAATATGGGTCATCGCGCGCGATTTTCCCTATGGGGATTTGTACCTATCGGGGGTGCCTATAATGGCTCCTGTGTATTATACGCGTGAGTATGGATATTTCGGAGTTAAAGGTGGTATAACGATCTCGTCGTTGCTGACATGATGTGATGGAACTCTTTTTTACCGGTTTATGATTTCGATGAGTTTGACAATATGTGTTGGGGGATCAGTTGTTGATATTAATTAATCATTATGATTTATATAGTTAGTTTGATTTACTTTTAATATGGCAAGTGTTGTACAGCATTTGTTTTGAAACTGAATGGTTCGGTGTTTTATTAACTTGGAATGTAGAAACAATGAGTTTAGCTTAAATTATGACGAATATATAAAATAACTACTTTTTGCACACGTGCTTTTATTTTTTATTTTATAAACGCAGTGATTTTAAAAGGCGTTACTTCTTCGTCAGTCGTTTAATTTAATTGCGGCATATGCATCACTATTATTTTTAGATCATAGCAAACCAGCCGGGGAAATCGATACTCAAAACGAATATATATATATGTTCCATTCTAATTCACCGCGGGCGGAAAGAACGCGCGGGGGCAAGTTCACGCTCGTAACTCTGCAGTCACGCGAGAGCCGGCAATAGCATATTATGAGAAATTGCATATTAAATTATCGTATAAATAAACGTATCACTCCACTTGATCGTAATTAATATTTACAATATATCTAATCGAAGTTCCATTAACGGTTCCCCGCTTCTTCCAGCGCGATCGCGCGCTAGTCTATTTTTCGCGCTCGCAGAGGCTCTTCCTACAAGCATAATGTATAAACTTACCTCTCGTCCGGGAATTTCACCTCGCGCGCCGCCGCCGCCGCCGCGGTCGTAAGAATGAAACTCGTAAGACTTCTTGTTAGAAAATTTATAATGTTAATAAAATAAAATAAGCTTGAAAATCCTGCGGCTATTTTCCGCTCTCCTGGCTTTTATATATCGTAGTGCGCCAAATTCTCGACAGCTATACTGCAGCTGCTATGGTGACCCAAGAGGCTATTTCGCTGACGCACTTGTGTATTATTATGAAATGAATATACAATTGCGATTTGCATTTTTGACTGGAAAAATTTATTTTTAATCGCGCAATTATAATTAAAGGCATAGCAATAAATATATATAGAATAGTCCAGAAATAAAATATGTAAAAATCGGCAATAATTAAAAAAAAAACGTTTAAATCGCTCTCCGAATATACATTTCGAATTTTCCTTACGAGTAAATTCACAGTCATTCCTCTTTTTTTCGTTTTCTTTTTTATCAAACCCGACATAAAACAGCAACGAAATATATGAAATACGCCCGACTCGCCGCCGCGCACACTTATAATATGCATATATATAAAATCCAATCTAGCAATACCAATCCCATACCCGCGGCCAGCGGTGCAATTACACTACCGATCTTCGAACGCACCAGGCGAAATCGATCACCCCGCGACCTCGAAAATGCGCGGGAGCCGCGGCGGCGCGCGTATCACGCGATAATCGCTTCTCTCTCTCTCCCCTTCAGACTTATAATCCACGATACTCTCTCTCAAGCTGCCGGGGCGAGATCCTCTCTCGCTCGTTACGCGCGGTTAGGCGCTCGTTACACGATCGCCGCTCGCCTCGCTCGCGCGAGTTAATTAGAAAACAAACATAAAGTTCGCCGAGCGTATGCCCCGTTATACTCTCTCGGCGCGAGCGCGGATTTATGGGAACGCGAGGCGCGAATGATCTGGTCCGCGAGAGAGCTCGGTGACCGGTTATACTACCGGCTGCGCGCTGCGCTTTATGAAAAGGTGTACGTACGTACGTGTGTGTGTATAAGTGCTCGGGAGTTGGAAAAAAAGCGAGCGGGTTAATAAAACGCCTAACGCGGTGTCTACGAGCTTAGGTGGCCGTGATTGAGATATAAGAGCGAATTCGGAATATTTATTGGATTAGATGAGGGGGGAGGGAGTTATAGAGGAGTTTATGTGTAGAAAGAATGTGGAGAGAGAGAGCGGTTGTAAATCTGTTTGTTCGGCGGCAAAATTAATAACGATCGTTCTTTATTATAGGATCTTCCAGTTTACCGTCGTTTGTTTTTCTCTCATTTGTTTGTTTGTATATACGAGCGATAACGGATATTCAATAGAATTATTGGTTCGCTGGGAGTATTGGATAATCTCTTTGGGTTGACATTAAAACTCACCGATTTTATATGATATATGTGTGTATGGTAATCGTTAATTAAATATACAATCGTATCGCGTATATATAGAGATAAAAATTATCAGTTCGTTATCGTAATATATGCATTTGCCATTGTGCGGTTTTCCGAGAAATCTTCTACTGTTGTATGCAAGACGTTTTTATATCTTGTCGTTATGATATTGCTGTGTTTTAAATGATAAATCACGAAACTATATATATATTACGATATATTTTATCTGTTTTTCTTATCATTTATATTTTGCCAAATATATTTTCCTACAAATTCTTGTTTCTATATTGTCACCAATTGTCAGCATCATCGTAACCCTTACCTCGAACCATCATGATATCGAAAAATTACGCATACGCATTCATTTGGCAAGTGAAATATCGTGTATATTGAAATACCGAAGTGGAATTCGAGATACCAGCATGTATACCCAATAGTTTCGAAAACGCCACAAAACTAAAAGCCGAATTTTCGGCAGAGTGGATTTTTATATAAAAACACGCATAAAACGCCCGCGCATGTATATGTATACATATATATTCTTGAACGGCCCGTTAAAAGCGTAAATTCATATATATAAAAAGGAGATTGATGCACTCGGCGCGAGGGAACATAAAGTGGCCCTTACAGCTGGATCGCGGTGGCGGCGGCGGCGGCGGCGTCGAGTTGTGGTCCCGGCGCTAATGCGGTGTTCGCATAAATATGCCCGCGCGTCGATGAAAAAACATCCAAGTGTTGGCAGTAATCAAGCGCCCGCGTATAGTCAAAGGATAAAGACGAGACCCGCCGACACGCCGTCGAGGTTCTCATTTCTGGAGCTCCCTGCGCCTATATGCGGGATATCCTGTGTGTGTGTATATATATATAGTATACGGATTTGTGAAAAGTGGAACGTTTGAGGATTGATCAAGAAGTTAGAAAATAGCTAGTAAATTAACCTGGCTTATTAATCGCTATATGATCGCATTATTTGCCCATTTCTTAGATTGCCGTATAACAACAAAATATTCGTATTTTATTTACTTACTAATTCTATTGTATATTAAAGGGTATTAAATTGCATTGCATGGCTTACCAAAATATAAATAAATAAGATAAACTAACAAATCATTTTTGTTGTACTCATTCTATATATATGAATAATTCAGCAAAATTATTATTTCTCCGTCAGATTCAGACTCCCTCTCATTCCTTGTCATAACAGCAATCCTATTTTATATCTTTGCCGTTTTTCCAGACGAGAGAAGACTGCTTAGTTTTAATGGCTTTAAAATAGTTCAAAAACAATAGCTCGTGCTTGTCTTCGAAAAACTCATTCTATTTTTCAATCTATCAAATGGCCGAATAGTAGGAGAAAAAATTTCTAATATAAATGGTCGCAGTTATTATAGTTATAAAATGTTTTAGATTTCCACCAGAGATATATGTGCAGTTATTTTATTTCTGTAATTGTTTTTATTTATGTTTTCGTTTAGGATTTTTAGTAATATTTTTATATACTGCATATGCCTTATAGTAGAAAAGAGTATTATACTCTTGTCTAAATTGCTGCTAAAGTGAAAACCGTTTTGTTCTTATTCTTCGAAATCAATATTTCAAATGACGTGTAATCATCGTTTAAATTTAACCTCGCTCGTATAAATGCTGCGCGAGAAAAAAGAAACTGGAAAAAAATATCGCACTGAAAAAGCCCGCGTTGAGAACCACTAGGCATACACGGAGTCGCAGTCAAGTTGTTCCTCTCACGTCGGGGGAAGCGAACGAAGGTGGAATTTGGGAGAGAGAGAGAGAGATGCAGACGACGACGACCGGGCATGGCGAGTTTTATATTATAATTACGCCTATCGTCGATTCACCCGACCGATGTTCTCTCTCTCTCTCTCTGTCTCTTCCTCTGTCTCTTTCGGTGCGTCCGCCGTGGCTTTTGGCTGCACCGCGACGACGACGACGACGACGACAACAAGAGCGTCAGGCGCGGACTCGAATTTTGCATCTGCTCGCGCGCTCGCCACGCGGGCATAGCGTTGGCGACGAAAGGAAAAAAGGGGTGACAAGAACGTAAATAATTATGCGGGAGACGCGGGAAAGATGAATTCGGCGTTAATGGAGTTTTCAAAATTGTGCGCGTGCGACATGAATATATCTATTCAAAAAAGGAAATTTTTTCAATATGCGTTCGATGGATTAAAATTTTCATAGTTATTATATATTGGAGCAATTTATTTTAACGATCAATTGTTATCAGGCAAATTCTGCCATTTCAGTCTAACTTTAGAAAATTATAATCATTAACCGGGGGACTATAATCGCAAAGTGAATAATTGTCCAGCAAAAAGAAAAAGAAAAAAGAAAAAAGAAGATAAATTTACTGTATTCACGCATAATACGGAAGCCGCGAGCAACCATCACGCCAGAAGGAAAAACCCCCGCGGCTTTTCGTCCCATATTATGTACAGCCGTGCGCGGCGGCGTCAGGGAAAGTGTCGCTCGGACGGCCAATTAGGTGAATAAATTACCGCTAAGCGCCGGTCCGCGCCGCGATAGCATCTCTCTCTCCCTCTCTCTCCCGTCGCTACCTATATAGATATTAGCATTTTTTCATCCGCGCCGCGTGTATATCTATATACGCATACGAGGAGACGAGAGGGGGGGAAGTCCATGGGCGGATGTGGTGAGCTGCGCGGCGCGAGGGGGAGAGAAATAATGACGGGTTGCGCGCGCGCGGCCGTATATAATACAATGCGAGGGGGAGCGGGCTATATCAGAAATGGAGGTCACGGAGAAAATGGCGTTATATACTTGCCGACGAGATGAGAATTGGTGGGGGCGGTTTGGGCTTTTCTTTTGCTCGTTGGTGCGCGGCAGCTTGGCTATAATGAGGAAAGAATAAAACGCGTGTATATATATATTTGATAAAGTCATTGGCCGATTTGAGCGTTTATTGAAGTGAAAATATTACGTTATCTAATACACATATCTAACACACATCGTGAAAAATAGAAACTTGCATATCCAAATTTTTGATGAAAAATAAATGATGTGATGTAAAATACAGTATCTTCGTAATTAGATCAATTTTCTTTCGATTTTACTAAAATGTCATCTTATTTTGATTTTATTTTTCTCTCAGATAACAAACAGGTAGATTATTATATATAAACTAGTATTAATCTAATATACTAATTTAGATAATTTAATCTATATACTCGAATATAAAATACATTAACGACGTACTGTTGTACGCGATCGTTAACAAAAAAAAAAAAAAAAATCTCGCATAAACCAGATATATACCTTATATGCATTGCACACAACTCTCTGAAATATATACAGCTTCCAAGACATCTTGTTACACATAGATACAAAATCTCAGTTTATCAACAGCACCGTTATTGCCGTCTGCTGGACGTCTGTTGAACTTCTAAATTAACCCGCCGCGGCCGCGCGCTATTTCTCTATCCAATATAAAATCTCGCGCGAAAACTTTAAGATAACAAAAAGAACACGAGCGATAAGAGCGGCCGCGGAGAGAGAGAGAAAAAACGGACTGCCGTTTGAAAATAAAACGAGCGGACGAGACTCGACCCGACGCACACACGAGTGTACACTTTTACTCGAGCTTTTCTTGTTTTCTTCAATTTAACGGTTACTTTGAGAGCGTCGCTCTCTCTCTCTCTCTCGAGCGGGAATTAATTTTATTTCACGGTCGAGGAATTTATTATCAAACGCAGCGCGGACGCTTAATAGATATTAATGGAAGATCAGTGTTCTGGCTGTTTTGGTTTATTAGATGCAAATTAAGGGATCGAGGTTTACCGAAGATCGGAGTAGGATCTACAATAGCGAAAACACGTTTGAACTTAGGTGACGTGTTTCTCGTTATAATCGCTGGTGTTTTCCGTTTCATTATACACCTTGTTCGTGAAATTGCATTTTTTTAAGTCCTGCGCGTTTGAAACTGTTCTTTCCGATTCGTACAATTTATTAACTCCGTTTTTATGATTTCTTTCCTATACACACACTATATTTTATACAACTCACATTTAATTAACAAATTACTCATTTTTAACGTATACATGGTAGCTATTAAGGACTGAATAATCGTTGTATAAAAAATGACCAACAAATTGCTATATATGCCACACCATATATATCTATAAATCAGATTATATGGTATTTATATACTGTAATGAAACCTCCCACGACGTAAAAAGCGCTCTGAAAATCCAAAAATCAAACAAAATCAAATACTCAAAAAATACACGCAGGCGAGAGCAAAACGAGCCTGATCCTAAATCCTTGAACGCAGCTTTCATCCCAAAACGACTACATTTATACAACATATACCCCGGCGCGCGCGAGCATTTCCACTAATAGCCCGCCGCCGCACTCAGGTGTGGGCATTACGCAAAATCGCGATTCCCTACTACACATACACGCAACTTTCACCTCTGCACTTCCTTCTTATCCTTCCCCCGATCTCGCTTCCTTTTTTTTTTTCCTCCCGTCTATATGACGAGCCCGCTCGCGCGCGCGCAGAGATAATCTCTCTCTCTCTCTCTGCCGACAGATATTTCCGATAAGCGTGCGGCTCAACTCGACCGACGGCAGCAGTGCCATCAACACGAGTAGCGCTGGCGAACTGTATATATGTATATACACGCGATACCTGCGCGGCGGCCGGGCAGATGCCGGCGAGAGACTTTATATTGGAAAGTCGTGTTCGCGGACGAAACCGGAAGTCGGAGGGTCGCCCTTGAACGTTTTTTTCTTCTTCTCTCTATGGTTCCCGGTGGAAACGCACGCACGCGCGCGCGTCTGTATATAGATAATATACGGGCGGCTTACGAAACTGGCCCGGAAAGTCTGTCTGTGTGCGCGCGCGCGTGGTGCTGACCGCCTTTTGATTTATTGGCCGAGGTTAAGCGAGAATTAATGGGGTTCGCCGTGTGTCGCGATATAGAGGTGCAGTCGCTGTTTACCGGATTCTTAC
>JAPYZP010002667.1:0-12960 GCA_030522985.1 Torymus sinensis
CAGCTACCTTTACCGACCCATTCCATCTAAACTCATTTACCATACCAGCAAACACATACATTAATTGGCTTCTCGGCCCGCAGGATCGAGAACGCCAAAAACCCAGTGTTCAATTCTAAAAATGCCCAGACGTAAAAGTAGTATTTAAAAACTTCGATTTTTGCAGTAACGTTTTGGGTGACTAAATTGATCAATAATAGCACCTTAATTGACTCTTGGACATAAATAGCCATTCCGTCACCACTCTTCTCTGTGCAGTCTGTCCTGAAGAAGTTATACCCTGCTACCTTGAACAATTTAGAAAATCTTTTGCGTTTAAGCCAGGATCCACTGATAACTAGCATGTGCACTTGATGGTTGCACGTTCTTATAATGATGTCAGAAAAGTAAGGGTCTGTATATTGCGGATTGAGATGGCATACTTTTAAGAGTCAGACAGATAAAGATACAGAGATACAGGTTCAAACGTAAGGATAGATCGAAAGAGTCAGTAATAATAAAAGAGTAAAATATCATATGTATTTATAATTTTATTTCAGTTGCTACTTATACTATAAATTACAGGTACTTCATAAAGATCTAGTAAATGGGAAACTGCGATAATCGAAAGACAATGTAATGTGATCATTTGTTCCAATGGAGTGTTCATATCAAAAGATGGGGGCTATTCGAAGTGATTCATTAGCTTATCGCATGAATTTTCTGATACAAACAATTGAAGACCCGTATTCTCTTTTATACTACTCTGTATAGACGAGACATCGCCGTTATGAAACGTTTAGAAGTATTTTGTACCTTACTTATAATAAGGTAAGCGTATTAATTATTACAATTCAATATACTTATTTTTTACTTGAAATATTTGTTTTTTTTTTCATTTGTCATTTTTAGAAGAGCCTGTTTGCGGCTTTAGTATCGACCTTTTGTATAAGCATTACAGCTCAAATATACACGGGTGAGATCCAAATAACTAAAATCACGAAAAGGCGCTGCGAAAGCCTCAAATCTAATTTTTTTTTATGTCGTATGCATTAGATTCTTCAGGTGAAATACTACAAATATCAGACGGTTTTATTCACTAAGAATGTATAATTTATTTATTAATACTTAAAAAGAAGCAGAAATTGCAATTTTATTCAAATATATTGTACAGGAAGAGGTTAAAAATTGATCACTCTTAGAGGATTCTACTTATTGTTTTATGAAATGAAATAGTATATTTATAAAATATTCAAATTAACATTATTCATTTTGATTGTAAGTACAGGGGATTGGAACAGTCCATAATCCATTTTTACGCAGTATTACTTCCGAAAAAAGTAAGGCTCATTACAGAATGTATAAAAGCTTTGTTTTTAGAAACCAATTCTCTGTTTCTTGAGAGTTAAATATCCAGTTGTTTGAATAGCAAGACTAATTTAATGGTTTTGAATAGTCCATGCCCTATGTCTAAAGTAGTTTCAAATAGTAACAACGTCTTTATAGACCTTGTATAAGTTAAATTATGTGAGCCTTAGGATACACCAACTCAGGTTGACACAATGATCTGTGCATTATCTGATTACTAATTAAACAGAAGAGAATCTACAGAAGCAATAATGGGAAGCAATTGCTCCCGCTTTCGTTACGGAAAAATGATCAGATTCGGCAGAGATAAGTTAAAAATTTATTTTTGATAGATTTTAATCAGAATTTGTTTTTCCTGATAATTTTTATGATTATAATTCTATCGTAACGTATAAATGAGACATGTATAAACTAAATAAATGTTCTTTAATATTATCTTTTTTTTTATAATTTGGTCCATAGAAAACTATTATTTTTTCTCCTTGACTTATGTTCCGAATCACATGAAGACATATTTAGCAAATTTCAACGTTACCGCTTATGGACTTCATATTGAGTTGACAATTCTGGTTTACATATAACCCTGGGTCAAGCCATAGTTGACTTTTTCTCACTACATGTAAAAAAATCTAAACGATCCTCAGTTGAATATTTCATTTTATCATATTTCAAGTTTTCTGATTATCCTTTGGGACACCTCAAAGTTGAACGTTTTTCCAAAAAATCTATTTCATCTATCTGAACATACAAAACATTATTATTAAACTAGATTATTTTATATTAAGATATATTTATAAAATTGTAATATAATAGGACGTTGAATCTTTACCGCCGAAAAATCAGTTTACTGACCGCTGGTGGATCGCTACTGAGGAAGGGTATGGATAGTGCGCAAGCAGAGTGGAGACGTCCTTCCACTTCAATCTCCGCTGTCTGAGTTCCTCCTTTGTGGACAAAAGCCGAGGGATGTCGGAAAGCCTGTTTTCCAACCGGACGAAATTCGAATGAAGTATTACCATTATAAGGTATGGAAAAAACACAATGGTCTTTAGCCTGAATACTGACAGCCTGGTAACAGTCCTGAGCTAAAACTACTCATATTCTCCAATCACATAACACAAACCATAGCCTATAAAACAAGCTGTATTACCAATCTAATATATTCTGGCAATGTTTAAAAATAATTAAAACAAAATAATTATAAATAAATAAATATATGACATTAAGGGAAGACGAGATGGAAAAACGCAAAATTTTTGAAAAATCTTATTTTTCTTTTTTTTCTAAATTATGTAAAATTATATAAAAAAAATGGAGGGACAGCGCGATTTAGATTGGGTTTTTCTTCTTTTTTTTTTTATTGTTTTACCACAATTTAGAAGTTTTTTTTAATTCAAACTGTATTAAAAGTTTAAAGCTTGTTTTCTCAAAATTAATTGTTTCAATATTCCAAAAGAGGTATGCGGATCAATTTCGTTTTCATTGATGCAGCAGGTATTATTTTTAAATATTATAAACAATACTTTTTCTATGATTTTTTTTTAACTAAAAATAGTAAAATTACTACAATAATCATTTCGATAATAGGTTATGTCTTTCAAATAAATATATATTAGACACATTTCTTATTTTTCCAAAGAATTTTGGTTTGTTTCGGTGGTCAAAAAACGCTCTAGAAGAGCCCAGGTTGAACGTAAACTTCTGATGCGCATACCCCATTAAAAAGATCAAGTATTTTTCATTACTTTCAGAGGCATAACTTTGTATATATTTAATATTTGGGACTAAAAACATTTAATAGTATATTTTACGCAACTAGTGCGCAAAAGAGATGACTGTGGGTGATGACCTATTGCACACGTATTGTGCATACTATTTTTCCGAACGAGTTGCGCAGAGTTTCATTTTGCACACTCTGTTAGGAAAACACATTTTTTTTCTTTTTTCACTCCTTAACATCTATATCTTTTGTCTGTGACATGCAACCATCAAAAACAAAATAGTTTCTTGAAGGTAGTATATTAGCAGTACTTTTTGTCTTGTACTACAAAGAATAAATTATGTCGAATACGCCTTTTACATAAAGTGAAGTATTGATAATGAACCATCGAAGACAAAAATAATTTTGATCAATTTGTAAAAAAATTCGACGTAATTCTATGTACAATTTATCCCATTTAATGTACTATAAAAAAAGTTTCAAATTTTTGAATTAAAAAATCATTAAAATTGAAGATTTATGAAAAAGTTCCAAATTTTCAAATTTTCAATTAATTCTCAATTTTGAAGCATTGAATATTTCGCTCTAAAACTTCAGGGATGTGTTCTGGGGCTAAATTGGAACCAGTAAAAAATTTGTGAGAAATTTTTAAATTTTAACCTTCAACAGTTGACATGAAGTTACCCATATATATATAATATATTTTTTGATACAATGAACAGGAAAAAATGTTATCTTTCCACCTCAGTCTTCCCTTATAATATCTTACAGGCATATTAGTTGATAAGTAACCATTGTAATTGCCTACCAGCATTTCTTTTTATTTCTTTTTTCATAGAATGTAGGTACAAAATTATTCAATGTGCACCACTTTTCCGTAACAAAATCACATCGTGATACAGAATAATGAAAAGGTACATTTTGATAAACTTAAAAATACTATTTATAATATGTTAACTTTATCTACAAATCAAATTCGTTGAATTAAACATCTGTCTTGATATTATAGTTATCTAAGCCTATTAATATTATTTTATTTGTATACAGCACGAAGCACTGACAAATAAGAAACAGATGTTTTTAAAATCTGAAAACATTTTTTTATTAATTACAAGAAATTATTAAGTGTTTTTTTAATTTCATTCGTGAAATACTATTTAATAATTTTATGTCATACCATAGTAAAACTATCTGCAGATAGTTCAAATAGTTTTCCACCGTATAAGGTTAATGGAATTTGCGCATTTGCTAACATGAACATAATCACTTTCATATTTGAAGGGTTACTTTTATACCACATACAATCATATACCATATGAATAATTGACTCACCCTGGTAAAAAAAAATAATTAGATTATAGAACATAAAGTTACAGTGAGAAAACTACCTGATTGCGAAGATATTGCCCTGCGAAGCAAAATGTAAGGGCTTGAGAAAACATTACTATAATAAAAAAAGAAAATTTTATTAGAAGTATTACATTGGCCGACGTCACTGCCTGAAAAAATTTAATAGTGTCAATTCAGTAAATTATTTATATATTTCATATGATGTATTACTTACTGTAATTAAAACAAATCCGGTTACGCAAATCACTATGTTGCTAAAAACTATTTGACACAGCGATACGTTAGAATAAGCCGTATCGATTTTTCGAACTAAAATTAAAATTTTCAAATGTTTTTCTATTACGAATTTCAAATCAATTTTACTGTTGTAATTATTGTCAGTTGGTTTGGTACAAGTACGTGAATAAGCCTTCAAGTAAGTTTTCATCAAATTTATTTGAGCACTAACGTGTAAAATCTAATAAAAACATATACGTGATAATAATAGTAGAAACAAATTTAAGATTAATTTAATATAATGCATTATTACCATTGCAACAAGAAGGGCTTTGGTTAAAGAATCAACGGCACACATGATTATTGCTTGAGTGATTTGAATCATATTTAACACTTCATAAAAAGGAGAACATTGAAAATCAAAGGGATAGTATGATTGGTATAACAATTTTCTGGATTCCTTAGGCTTTCCTATATATGACATGGCTATATCTGGATAGTAAACAACCATAGCACAACAATATGTCAACAAATCAATATTAGAAAATAAGCGCGAATAATATCCAAGAGTTTTCCATTCTTCGGGTATCATTTTGCTATTCCAGTCATTAAACATATCTCGCAGAATATCAAGTATTAGGCTGCAATAATAACATAAAAGAAAAAAAAATATCTTATAAAAGATATGTATAACTTAAGAATAAAATATAATGGTATCAATATTTTGGAGTTAAAATACAATAAATCAGATAAAATTAGGCTAACCTTCTGTTTTTCCACATTATGATGATTTTGGTCAATATTAGCACTTCTGCCAGAATATCACTTAAACTATCCATGAGTAGCATGATATTACTAGTTAGACTCAAAGCATGCCAGCATTGAAATGGCAGTGTTGTGAAAAATGTCGAGATTAAAACTAGTGGACCAAGAATATTAAAGTCGTAAGGCCAAAGTCCAACTACTTTCAAACAGTACTCAAGCGGTTTGTTAATTAACAAAGTCATTATAGGTTTCTTTTTGATACAAATATTCTACGTAACATACAAAATTATATTGAATATGTTATTTTAGTTTGATTCATAAGTTAAATTTTGTTTTGAAGAAAAGACATTATTATATTTACTAACGTCTCAGTGCGAAACACTTGGAAAAATTGATTTAATGTCTGTCTAATCAGGTTTGCAATCTTTTGTTTCGTCGAAGTTCCCTAGGTGATGTATTAATTTTTTACAAATTACCAGGTAATAATCAGTCTTAGAAGCTTAACTTAAATGAATACAATTAATTTGTATGTCGTCGTTAGCAAGAAAAATTAATTATTGTAATTATTATTAATTATTTTATATTCTATTGCAAAATTAGTTTAAAAAGTATATAAATTGATAGTAACGAAAAATAAAAATATACATTTAGCATATTTATTAAAATTAGAAGACATTAATGCTATATCAAAATTATGGTTATTAATGAATCTTGAAACCAATTGACAATAACAAATTATTTAAAAATATAATATTTAATACATTTTGTATTTTAACTCAAAAATAAAGAAAGTGTGTATAATAATTTCCTTGATGAGAGATATTTCTAAGTTGGGGCATGACTCTATACGGTGTCGTACCAATTTCCTCTGAAAAGTGTGTATTTTATTTCGATCACGGATGCAGATGAAACTGTGCGATATTATTTCTGATCCCATCGTATTGGCATGAAGTGTATCTAGATGTGGTGCTAACTTACCACCGCGACCGAAGAATTTTATACAAGCGATAATAAGGACTACTTAATTTTACTATCATTTGACTACCAAGTGTAGCTCTGTTTTAATAGTGATGATACTCATCAGTTGACCCCGTGGCAGTGTTCATGCAAACTTTTATTTTTGCGATTAATTATTATCTATTGTAGCTACCATCTTCGTAACAGTATTATATATCGCAGATTAAAATTTTGAAAAATCTACCCGTAGAGGGCACGCTCCCGCCGGCGCCCAAATTGACGTATGGATCCGCGGATCTGGTCTCGAGATCTCACCGAGCACCGCTCTGGCTTCTAACGGTCGATCATGAGTATAGCCAGTTAGATGTCGAGACTCGAAATCATCTGTAGCTACCATCAGTTCAATTTGTTAATTGTGTATTTGAATTTTTAAATGAGATTTTTTAAAAATTTTAAGTTTATACATCTGATATTATATAGGTGTAACGTGACGCTATCCGATGTTGCAAATGTAATAGTTTTAATGATTATTGGAAAACTCATCTTAACAACTTCTCAAACAATTAATATATGTATTTATTATGAGTCATTGTATTATAGATCAAGAGTGATGTCATTGAGTGCGAAAGGAAGAGCGACCATGCGCTAGAAACATTACGCTAAAAAGAAGTGAGTGGAAGCTTTCTTTTTCCTCCAAAAATAAAGTGAACTCACGTAGATGTTTGAATTGTTCGAAAATATGTTCGGAAAAAACACAAGGCAACGAACGAAACTGCTTTTTCTTTTAAATTTGTAATTTTCAAAGAAAATGACAAAAATTCAAAATTTTTTGGAAAAGGTAATAGGTATTTCAGAATCTATTTAAAAATAGTAGTAATGAAGAATCCTCTTGTAGAAAGGCATTATATCGAAGGCGAATTTTCTTCCTAAAATATGAGTTAACAATCCGAATAATAATAATGTAGTTTTATAGTATAACGATACAACACATTCTCATAATGGATGCAAAGTAATGATGTATGTGGCAGGTTTTCAACGTAGTAGTCACCAATCTACTGCTACTTTCAGAGAAAATGCGTCTATACGTCTTCTCACGTAAGAAAACGTTTATTCTTAATTTTGTATCTTATAATCATACTGCAAAGCTCTAATCTTGCTAATCATTTTTAATAAAAATTATAAAAACAGAGTTCGTCCTGGATTTGTTACTTTCTTCAAACGGATTTCAAATTACTATCTATTGTAAGAGAATTCAAAGTTAATGTCTTTTGAAAGGAGATGAATTATTTTTTAATTATTTATAATAATTTCAATTTAATCAATTTGTTTAAAAGGAAAATTTTATTTTTCATTTAACTGAGCTGAAAATATATCAGTTCCTTTTTGTTTATTTGCTATCATGAATTAAAAAGCAATTAAATTTCATTGTCAAATATATTTAATATAACATAAATACCTTCCCATTTGACGAGTACGTTAAGAAAAAAAAATTTATTACGAACCAGACAGAAAACACTTCTTTTTGCCTGTCGAAGTTTCTTGTAATGTTGGCGTATACTGTAGACTGTAGACGGTAAGTTGTATAAGATATTGACGTAGTTATGCGCAATACTACATTTTTTTTCTACACGTTTACGACTATTCATACATTTTTAAGTAGCTAATACTATTATACTAGAAGATACAATAATAAATAACAATGATAGGTATTCTTCTTCTTTTCAATGAGAATTTAAATATAAATTTTATATAAAAGTGTAAGTTATATGTATTATTGTTTCTTGATGATTACTGAAAAATTAATACTTCACCTGGGAAACATGCTCAAAACAACATAACGTCTTGTCATTTACGACTACAAGTCTTTGTCACTAAGGCACCAGTAATTATTTCATTTTTTTTCATAGAACCGAAACTCAATTTTGGTTTCAACAGGAAAACTATCAAATTTGTTTTTATTTGGCACCTCAGAATACTTTAGAAAAAAAAATGTTTAATGATTCAGTTAATGGCCAATCACTTCAATCTATGTGGAACTATATGACCGTTGTGCAATATATCAAGAAAGAAGTTGAGTATATGTAAAATAGGAATAGTTGCTTATTGATTTAACAACTTTAACATCTCAGTTTATTAGTTACAGATTTATCTATTGCTGATCAAATGTTGGCATGTATTCAATATGTTAGATAATATTTTACCACTTAAAGACAAATCAAGACATATGGTTAGAATGAATTTTTCCTTACTATTATTTAGAAAAACAGAAGGTTCAAACGATTAATTTAATTACTAACAATTCATAATAATTGTGTATGTCTGTAATTTATAAAGTAATAAAACTAATAATTGGTTTTTTTATGCTACTCAGCTCCTAGAACTCATTGCACAGATGTTACTTATTATTAGGAGTCTCCTCGCGACTAGATACGAGCAGACACCATATTCCTTTTCTGGTTGAAAGCTGAACTAAACATTTGAGGAGTACGTTAATTTAACAGGCGTTGCATAATAAGTTCATCTCTGCTCAAACCATAAACGAGGTGAAGAGCTACCGTTATCAGGAATACCGGCAAGGATTCATGTCATTTATCAAATATGACAGTTCACAACTATCGCAGACTACGTCACATCTCAATCACCAGATCCACCGTCCATCAGTGAGTCTGATAGCTGTTTCACTTATTTAAGACACCATAGCAAAATGCAATGTAAAAAACGCTATTTTTACTATCATTTAGTTTTAATTAATGTAAGTGATAAAATAATTAGATACATTTTTAAGCTAATGATCGAGTGTTTTTTTTCTATTTTAATTATTTAGTAGTTCTAAATACTTGAGTTAAAATTCAAATTTAGCAGATCCACGTATCTATTTCATTACAGACCAATTAAATCAATCTTTAAATGCTTCACGAGATCCGGCCATCGTTTTTTAATGATATAATGTAATGGATCTCATACAATGCAAAAAATACTATAACTCCATTATTAAAAAAATTGGACTTAAGCCCTTTTTCAATATTACCACAGAAATATTCTATTTGAATATTTAATTTAATTGAGAGGGGTTTGATAAAAAGTGTAACACCATGTAGTTACGGTTTTGCCCACCGCAAGCATTGGTAAATGAAATAATCTTCTTATTGCATGAAGGTTTTAATTCTTTAGTAATGACATGTAAAACAAAGTTACAAACAGTATTTTCACTCTTTTTTGCCGTCCCTTCGGATAAAATAAACATAGAACTGATATCCGTATTGTGAAAATGAACATTAAATATCATACAGTCACATAAGCCTACGGAAAAATTGATCACATACAGAATAATTTTAACAAACAGGTTCTCAGCGAAATCAAATTCCAGAATTAGCATGTCTTTTCAGGCAACATTTCTTCCTTCTTTTTGATATTATCGCATCATCCCGTGTGTGATTGAGTGGGTGGGGAGGAGACACGGAATCATCTTTCATCTGACTGCTCACCGAGCACGGCTACTTCCGCAGGTACCTGAAGAAAATTGGATTGTATTAAAGCGCGGAGTGCCCGGCGTGTCCTGAAGTTGACGAAGACGTGGAGCATGGTTTGTTCGCGTGTCCCAGGTTTTAGGAAGAGAGCTGTTCCGGGCCCTATGGGGAAGCCACTTGTCTCCCGAGGGCATTGGAAGATGCTTACTTTTTTCACATAAAAAAGTTATTAATACTTTTATGTTTACGCCATTAATACGTAGTCTTATGGGAAATCACGTTTTCGACAGTTTTAATCAAGATATTGCTTAAAACCGCTGTTCAGATTTTGATGAAACCTTGTGAAATGCATAATTTAATATTCCACGAATCTAATGCGCACTTCCAAATTTTTATTCTCCAATTTTTAGAATGAATATCAGCAAATAAACAAATTATTTACGCTAACTCGGTCATTATACACCCTATTAGACAACATTGCAAAGAGGTTAGGAAGTCCGAGGTGACCGAAACATGCACATGCATCGTACCGATGGTACTACCTTAAAAGTAAATCGACACTTCGGTTGTGCAGATATCAATAATTTAACCTCGCGATTGAAACAATTTGAGTCACCACGATGCAAATTTTTATTTTACATGAAATTCTATCTATCAAAGTCTCATTTTTTTCCTTATGATATTTGAGGGTAGGGTCAATGTAATGAGATTATTGTATAATCAAACCAGTATAGCGCAAAGTCTTATTGTTTATCAAATATCACACGAAATCGTGCGAATTTCGATAAACAATAAGATTTGTGGTTGCTTTGATTGATTATACAATAATCTCATTACGGTAACCTTACCCTCAAATTTCATAAGGAAAAAAAAAAGAGACGTAAAATAAAAATTTATATCGTGGCGACTCAAATTGTTTCAATCGTGAGGTTAAATTATTAATATCTGCTCAACCGAAGCGTCGATTTGCTTTTAAAAAAAGTTTTCTACTTTTCAAAATACCCTTCTTTTGAATATAGTTCAGCAACGTATATCAAATATAAAAAGATAATAAAAATATATTGCCAAATACGTATTTTAAGGTCGACAACTACCTTAAAAGAGTAAGAAAGTTTCACTTCTTGATAGACATAGTTTATTCTTTTACAAGTAATAATTATATATCCTACGATAATATTGCAAACAAGAAAATTTGACTTCACCGCAGCATAGAACAATCTTTATTAATACATAATCAATTTTGCAACAGGCATAACAATATGTAGCATGATTTATGTAGACCACTAAAAACACTGCTCAATCACACATTAACAAAGATTGATTGGGAAAATCGTCTGTAATCATCATATGCATGAACTTGACTTAAAGGCTTCCACGAACAATCACAGCCACCTCGAATCGGTACTATAGGCGATAATATTGGTTTCAAATATGCAAGTTGAACAGTCTAATTAAGAGGCTACTAATCATCGTTGACTGTTGACCGCTCCATGCCTTGGGATTCTTCGATTGTTAAGATGACAAAAATTAATAAGACAATTAAATTACAATAGATTAATTTGGTGGCAAAAATTAAATTATAACAAAGACTAACTCTCTGTAGTGCTAGTAATAAGATCTATTTTATATCGTTTTAAGTGTCAAGTATCACTAGTTTAAAGAAACTAAGATGGAAAGGAGATGGTATTTTCAGAGACAAGGTAGAGAATTTTTCATTTTGTTTCTTGGACTAATTATGTTAAATCCAGTATCGGGAGTAGAAGACCATGAATTTATCAGTTACTATAATTGGTACATTCCCAATTTTACTCAACTTATATTATATGGAAGAAAACGGGTAGATTCACCAGAAATTTCAGGTCCATTTGCTAAATGTAAGTGGAAGTAAAGAGTAACTGTTGATCAAGGAAAAAAACAAGATCACATTGGTATTTACCTGCTCAATCATTCTGGCTTGCAAGCTTTTATCAAAGCTAAATACACGATTGCTTTATTAAACTCCGATAACAGAAAAAATAAAAAGTTAGTGCAACCAACTCCAATAATGTTTACCAGGTAATAAAATTATATAAATCGGTTTTGTACAATTGAGTAGAGACGTAAAATTTATAAAATTTTATGAAATTGTATGAAGTTTTAAACTTAAAATTATATTTATATTGGTAATACGTTAGTATTAATATAAAATTCTTTAATATTTAACAAATTATTATGTCATAGCTATATTCAATTCATTGTTATTCCACTAACCCGATGATGTATATGAGCTGCTGCTTCGTGACGTCTACATGAACATCACGATTCCGGCGATGCAATGATCTTTGCACAATTTTCCATGCCCAGGATGGTATATTTATACTGGTAGCTAGAGAATAATCTGAACTTGCTATCCAAAATTTACCAGGTATTAATGTTTGAATAGTTTTACACAGTATTTTTCATTTCATATATAACTTTATAGCTATCACCCGGGTTATCTATTAGCGTAAGAGCGTTCTTATATTCAATTAGCATATAAATTTGTTTATAGTGGTTTTTGCATCGTATAATTCATATCATTTAAATAGTACATTATAACGAGTAACGACAGAAGAGATGACTGAGGGAAATATCTATGCGCATTTGTTGCGTACCATTTCCAAATATTTTTATTAACCGCTGAATGCAAGAAATTCTATTTTGCGAACTTAGTTAAAAATTAGTACATTTTGATACTAGTGATGAAAGTGATTTCATCAAAATCATCTTCTAATTTGTTTATCGAACACCATTTTTCGACACGACATGTACAAAGATTGTTTTGGCGGATCCTTTTGTATTCAAGCGTATGAGAAATTAAGCTTTGCGCACGGAGTGTTAAAATAAACTTTTTCGAAACGACGCCAAAGACGGTGAGGTTGCTAGCATACCCCCTGAATATCAATAATTATATTCACAATAGAATCATTATTATGATGGCTTTGATAACTTTTTAAAAAAATACGAAGTTAAAAACTTAGTTAAACATGTAAAAATAAGTTAAGGGGGTACTACAGTTAAATTTTTTGCTTCCTCAAAGAGGAAGCTTTGTATCGATGAAAAAAATTTTCGAAAAAAAAGTCTTCAAAAAGATGTTTTATGGTGGTATATGTGTATATT
>JAPYZP010002668.1:0-12955 GCA_030522985.1 Torymus sinensis
AGAAAAAATAAAAAAAAAAAAAAGAAAAAAAAAAAAAAAAAAAAAAAAAAAAAAAATAAAAAAAAAAAAAAAAAAAAAAAAAAAAAAAAAAAAAAAAAATTCGCTACCAATCGCAAAATTGAGCACAAAGAGACAAAAGAATCGCCGCTAAATCCCGTAGCAGCTACTTTTTAAAGCCGTAGTACCCATTGGAAAGGAGTTTGAAAAATTTCGAGATATCGCAAAACTGAAATTCGCATTCAAAAACGAAAATTCGCATTTTCGAAGACCAAAATACACTATTTCCGACTATTTTCGACCGCTCGATAGATTGGAAACGGTTCTTATAACTTTATTACCCCCCATTAACTGCAGGGCCACGCGTATAATCCACTAATTTGTTATTCCCATCACGGCCATAGTCTCCTTACAAAGGGATAAAAAATGCCTCCTCGTCTCGCTCGATTTCCAACCGATAATCGCGCGACATCGTATAAACAGTATATAATATAGCCGCGCGCTTAATCAAGACACCCCTCGATATATATATCAATAATACGGCTCTCAGCGGCACTTTATCGGATTCACGCGCGCAGTAGCACCTCTTAACCGCGAGCATCACGAGCGAAATAAGAAAAGAAAGGCGAGTTATCGGGCGCGTACGGATATATAGACACAGCCTCCCTCGCGTGTGTATCTGACGCGAAGAGCTTATATATACGTATATACAAGCGAGGAGCAGTCGAAACGTACAAAAATCGAATCGGAGATATAGAGATTTATACATATAGCTGATGTATATATATAGAGTGGTGGTTGTGACGAGGGTTCATTCGCGGCGTCCGCAGATTCGAAGGGGACGAGAGCGTAGCTAGCTAGGCTCGATGTTCGTTTCGCGGCGTGTATAACGCGCTGCACCTATTATCTCGCATTCACGCTCGGCTGCTCGATCGGCCCGCGAGATTCGCAGCGCGCGCGGGGGTGTAATGTGCGCAGAGCGCGTGACTGCACGATGCCTTTTCTTTCGAGCTGTGAGCAGTCGCCGCAGGAGTTTTCGTTTGGGTAGTCGTAAATAGTATAGGTTTCGCGGGACGTTTCGTTGCTTTTATTGGGTCTTATGTGCGGTACTGGAGCTATATGCGAGTAAATAGAAATGCAGAATTCTCGTCGTATAAGAGTTTTATTCGATGTAGACTTGAAAAATTTACTCAAGCCCCGCTATATAAAGTTTGAACAGAAATTATTGTAGTCGTATCAATCTACATTAGTGGATGTAAATTCATTATGTTTTGAATAATGGTGCATATATCATTTAAACTTGAGAAATATATCGGAATCGTTCAAAATGCAAAGGGTAAAAACCTATCGCAGATTGACTATAAGAATCCATATCGCAATTTATTTGCAAAGTCTTTTATATAAGTGCTTTAATTGAATTTGTTTGTGTTAAAGTAAATCTAACAAATTTTTAAATCAATTACTTTTCGTTAAAAACTTTAATACCACATAATTAATGGCTGTTATATATTATTATATTTAATATTTTAGTTTGAACGCTTGGTATCAGATTTAAGTTATTTTTGTACGTCCCCCCAAGCAATTATACCATAATTTATTATGCTATGAAATAGGGCCAAGTATATTTTCATTAGAATACTTGTGCCCATAATTTTTTTCAGTTTTGCAAAAGTATATATTAAGTACTTTGTTCTATTTGCCATATACTTAATATGCTTGTCCCATTTCATATTATTGTCTATGCAAACTCCTAAGTAATTATAACTCTCAACTCTTTCTATTTTTTGATTGTGTATCATTATTCTTATTTCAGTTGGAACACTATCACTATAATTACCAAAAGTCATGAATACTGTCTTTTTTTTATTTAGAGACAATTCGTTTAACATTAACCAATTAGCCACCTTATCTAAGTAATTATTCATTTTATCCTGTGCTGGAGACCACGTATCCATCATATAATTGAATCCTTTTGCGTATCTGACAATAGATCATTTACATATAAAATGAAAAAAGTAGTCCAAGTATCATTCCTTGTGGAACTCCTGTATCAATTATTTTTGTATTACAGATAACATTTGATGAAATTTTTATATGGAAAAATATAAAGCTCATCTGACATAGTTCCAAAACAAAAAGTCGCGTTGCAGTGACTCGAGCTACTTGTAACTGGATCATCTGAAATAAAAAATCCAGTGAGATTAGTTAGATTAACTACTTTCGTTTGTACTTGAATCGTGAATTTCACCAATATTTTAATTGTTAACAAAATAACGAATGTTCATAAAAATCTGTTGGTACTCCGACAACATTTTTTTCGGCATATATTTGGTATTAAAATCATCGATAGTTTCATTTGTTTATTATTTTTACAAACATTTTGAAATTAATAATAGCTTATTCTCCAAACGAAGGATTATCAAAAGTTTCATCTATAGTTACTCCATCTGATCTTCCTAACGATCTCTCCTATTTGAGGAGGCAATTCAAAATTAAAGACATTCAAAACGTTATATTGTAAACTGCAAGAAAATGTCAATTACATACAACGACGTGAATCGAAACCTCTCAGTCAACTCCCACAATACGCACGAACCGCGTCGTGCCAATTTCCCACCCATAAAAAACTCAACAACCGTACACTTAATAATTCCCCGTAAACAGTGCAAAAATCTCCCAGCTCGCTTCACCCGCACCCCCTCCACCACCATCATCCTCCTTATAACGCCTGCACCCTACGGAATAAAGACATCCTTCTGGATGCGCGCCCGGCCGGGCCATATACCTACCCTCTCTCTTTCTATCCCCTTTGTCGTCTCTCGCTCGCGCGATTCTTTCCCCCGTAATGCCATCGCATATACCTACACACCGCGGGTACCGTTCGAGAAAAGACTTTTACCGCGGCGGCCGTGCTGAGCCTCGTAAAAAAGTCAGGGGCACGCGGCGCGGAGTAAGTATATAGTGGAATCGTAAAAATCGTCGGCTAAGGCCTCACTACTATATCCCCGCAACGAAGGCAACCCGGGTTACGGCGCTGCGCATACGGTGAGCGCGCGATTTGCTTACGATGCCGAAATCGACCGATTGATTTCTTCTCTCAGATCTGCCTGTGTGCGTGTGCGTACTTATATGAAGCTAGATATAGAGGGCGAAGTGCGCCGTCGTTTTAATTTGATTGTTTTCCTTTTTACGAGCGCGGGCTGCGTACGCGCGTCGCGATGGTTTACGCGCACGCCGTATATATATTATAGACGACGAGCTTGCACCATCAGCATGCATCATATACTATAGGGAGTGCGGAGTTATATGAGAGGTGATTTCCGATGCGTTTTTGATTGGTTGTGAAAGGCAAAGATGCGCGAACTTAGTTTTCGAATTTTAAGGAGGTTTTATGGATTACTACTATATAGGTCGTTGGAAAGCGAATGTCGATGGCATGATTTTGTAATAGTAACCCTTATATGGCATTTTATCTAAGATCCTTACGTGTTATAGTGCTTGGTTCAAAAAACATCGTTTTAACTTTGTTTAAGTTGGTTCCCCAGGTTGCGAAGATATCTAAAGGGTTACTGAAACTTTGCACAACTATTAATTAATACTTCAAAAAGTTGTATTTGAAAGATTGGGTCAGCTTGCCAGGAAAAAATTGGAGAAAAATTATTTTGAAAACGGCAACTGTATAACGTAGTCTCATATGGCCCGAAGATTTAAGGAGGTCGGAAGTGAAAGGTTTTTTTATTGATAGAAATCTGTCACAAATTTGAAAAATGAGATTCTAATAGTTTTGTATCTAAGCTTTCAAAATATGCAAAGAAAAATACAGGTTGCCCGGCAAAATCGTAAAATATTAAGTATCAAATTTGACGATATCCCGTAGGTTACTTTAGAATGCGCTACGATGCTTAGCAACGACGCAACATCGTTCTAATAAACACAAGAAATATTACTATATGATTATGAGCCTTTTCCTTTTTATTTAACAATATCATTTTATAAATTGTCCTTTTCTAGATCCTCGTATTTTTTATCATAGGTTTATTTATAAAAAAACTTTTTCGATTTGGAGTCATCTTTTCTTATGAAATAGTTAATATGTACTATCTTAGCCTACACTTGCACGTCTAACAAAAAGAAACAGCACATAAACAATGAATCTTATTTGACTTTACTACGTAGTCAAATTGACTTCAAATAAGTAATTTAATATTTGTATTAAGGAGGTACATAGGCGATACGACGATGCAGAGATCATAATGAAATTTGAACTCAACATTCTTTGGATTATGCGGAGAACGCACAAATTTTTTCTATATTTATTATCGCAAATATTTTGAAAATATTTGATTCGGAAGTTTGCAGGTTACACACGGACTCTTATCGGACTCGGATAAAAACAGCTGATTGAGATAGAGTGTGATTTTCTAAAAGGCAGAAAGAGCAATAAAAAACTAACTAACATATTAGCTAAAACCTTAAGAAGCTGTTCGCTAGAGTTCAACCCGTGTAGCCGCATGCATTTCCGAGTATTTATTCAACGAAAACGTTAACAAAACATCAAATTTGGTGGCTGCGCACGGAGGTGCGCGGTAAGAGGGTGGCCGGTGCGCGGTGCGAGGGGAGTACCCCTTCTCCTCGCCCCGCGGCATGACTGTTAATTATGTACCTCCTTAAATAACTTATATGAATGCAAACTGCCATACCTTTGTTAGGAAACATAAAGAATATTATTAAATCATTTCTGATCTATATTTGATTAGTTTTTAGAATTCTGTTGCACCAGTCATTTGACTAAATATTTGCTGGAGAACCTCCTTAACTTAACATTGATTAAATTGCTCAGCTGTTATTTAATGTCGATAATGATCATTCATTAGTTACATAATACTATTTTGTGAAAATATATGCGACCGAAAGTATACATGTGCACAATTTAACATACTAATCGTAACTTTATAAAGTCAAAAGCTGCGACGCGCGCGCAGGAAAAGAAAGGCATAGATCTGAAGAAGGCGTCGACTCCGGATTTTCTTACGACCGGCAATAAATCATTTGCAGCATTCCATTTGCAAACTCGAGAACTCCCAAAAGATCGAAACACACATAAGAAAGAATCGTGAAGAGGAAGACGTCGCCAGGAGAAAGAAGGAAAAGAAAGTTCTTTCCATTGTACTTTAAATATACTAGAGTGCAATGATCTCGAGATAATTTAGGTAAATTCTTATATAATATCAATAATAAATTTAAGATTATTGTTCAATGTTTTCTAAACTTTTGTGTATTTTATTTATGGCAAATAATACGTTAAAGGCTTTTTCAGATGTCAATGATATTTCTGAACACGTAAAACTGACCTCATAACTTAATGAAACGCCAAATTATAAAATATTTAAGAAAATAATTACTATATATGGTAACGAGCATTTAATTTTTGGACTTCAGCTAAGTATGAATCGATCAAATCAGGTAGCATGAGTCGATCAAAATGACAGAAAGGTTTGACATATTCTTGTTGCCCTATATAGCTCTTGTATTATTGACCCAATCACTATCTCAGTTTAAGTAGAGTTCACGCAGCTGGCCAAACGACAAGTACATACAATATCTCGAAAATTATTTCATTATAAGTATAGACAAATGTTAATTTTTATTCGTGTATAAATAAAGTATGAAATTTATTTTCTAAATTAAAAAAGATTCAATGTACTTTGTAAATGATAAATTTTTACTTACAGGTGTAAAGAGTAAACTCTAATAAATAATTGTATAGTCTACCATTTTGAAAGTAATGTTCGGTTTAAACCATTTTTCTAAATGCTCTAAACATTCGAATATTGACTCTACACATAGTGTTTTTAGTAAAAAAAACGATTTGTGTTTTGATAAATTCAAGTTACAAACAAGATAAAAATTTAACAAAAAATGTGGTTTTTCTACGTTTTTTTAGTAACCACTACAATGCATGAAGTTTTTCTATATAAATTACACGATCGAAAATTAAATTTACTCGTTGAAAAAATTAGAACTGATTTAAATCCGTATGAATTAGTGACTTTTATAAGTAACAGTGAAGTGTTTGATACTTTATATTGCGATTTTACGCTTAGTAAATTAGTGCCAGAAATACCAACAATGACAATTGATAGTGAAAAATTCTTAAAAACTAAGATGAACCAATCTTCAATATTATCGAGATTAAAAAATCTTGGAGATCAATCATTATACGTTTTGATTCAATATCAACAAGACAATAATGATATTTCACTTATGTCCAAGTTGAATAAACAGTTAAAATTTATCATACAAATATCACCAGCGCAAACAAGACCAAAGTGCTTAGTGATATTTTTTAGTAAAGTGATTTTTACAGACGAGTCTTTGAAGAGAGTATTAACGCAGGCGTGGTTACAAAAATTTCTAGACTTTACAATCATAGAGATAAACCTACAAGATAATAATGATTATGTACATTATTTTAATCCATTTCGTGATGTTTTTACCAAGGAACTACTGCGAAATAATTTGTGCATTTTTCCAAATAAATTGAACGATGTTAACAAATACCCCTTAAAATTACCTGTCTACGAATACGCGCCATATATTAGAGTAACAAAGAATCAATTTGGTGATATAACAAACGTTGATGGGATTAAATTTTCATTGTTGAGCATCGCAATGCAAAAAATGAATTTTCGTTTACAATATGTTAAAGTAAATAGCACAGGCCGGGAATTTGACGTAATTCTAAGTGATTCTCTTACCAAATTAGAGAATGGAGACATAAACATGGTAATAACACCAATACCATCTGAACTTGCAAAAGGCTTTTGTGAAATAGATCCTGGCTATAATTCTGATTCAATTATTGCTGTTGTGCCAATAATTCAGTTTAAAAAACTAAATATTCCTGAATCCATTTACTTTTATATATTCATAGTACCTGTATTTATTGTAGTTATTATTTACGGTGTAAATCTTTTCAAGATTCAGAAAGAAGACTGGAAAGTTTTCAACGGTCTAGAAGTTTTATTTGGTATTCCAACAATTAAACAGCCTCAAAAATTGAGGGGTAGAATAATTTTGTTAAGCATAATTTTCTTATCCATAATATATTCAACTGATTTTTATTCGAAAATAGTAGATAGTCATCTGACTAAAAATGAAATGTCCTTTGACAGTTTTCAAGAAATAGACGAATCGGGATTTGACATTTATATAAGAAACACATTTCCTCGAGATTATGACTTCAATGGAAGCAGTGATAGAAGATATATGTCAAATATACTAAAAAATGTAAAACTGGTTCGCAACATTGCCACATGCATAGAAAAGTTAAGGAAAGACAGAAACTGTATCTGTATAACGATGACAGTGTATGCTAATACGTTTATCAAAACACTTTTGGATGCTAATGGAGATCCGATAATGAAAATTGCCAAACCAGTTTTGGGTTCTGGAAAATTAGTATACGCTGCAGAAAGAGGGTTTCCACTAGCTGGGACACTTTACAATATATTTTTAAAAATCTACGCGTCCGGAATTTTGAATTCAGTAATTAGCAAACAATATCTCAGCAGCACTTCAACTAGTCAGGATACTTTAGAAAAAATAACATCTGATTTTGATAAAGTATTATTTGTCTTTTTAGTTGGAGGATATATTATGTCTATCATAGTATTTTTAATAGAGATGTATTTAACTTCCCAAATGTATAAAAATATTCTGAAGAAAAGAAGAATGAATAAAAGGTGTAACGGTATTTTTCGTCGCCTGGGAGGTAAAAGGTTTCAACTCGGCGCGGCGCGTAAGAAGGTTACAACTTGGTTCGGCGCGTAAGATGGTTACAACTTGGCTCGGCGCGTAAGAAGGTTACAACTTCGCTTGGCGCGTAAGAAGGTTACAACTCGGCTCGGCGCGTAAAAGAAGGTTACCTTGAAAAATGTATTGAATGTACAATATTGAGAAAAAAAATTAATAAAATTTACTTTCTAAAAAATAAGATATTGGGAAATAATTATATTATGCATGAAAGCTGGAATTTCCCGGATCTCTACACCGGTTCTCAACTCAAACGTCAAAGAAAAAACAAAGCGGTCGAGTTGTAACCTTCTTACACCCAGAGCCGAGTTGTAACCTTCTTATGCGCCGAACCGAGCTGTAACCTTTTACCTCCCAGGTGACGCTTTGAAGTGGATCATCAGTACCCAGAAAAAACTATGATAATACAAGAGATGTAAAAATATATCATTTAGTTTATATGATTAAGTAAAATGTAAATATTATAAAAAAGTAAACTAATAATTAAATAAACAGAATATGGACAAAATTTAAATACGGATAGTGATATATTTATGTATTATGAATGATTTTCAAAATTTATTCAAACTAGCAAGATCAAGTGCGCGGCGCGTGCCTTTTTTTAGCTTTATTTTGGTTATACAATTAATATTGAACTATTATGAATTTAAAATTAATTTTACTTTTTAACATCTGCAAATTTATCTAATATTTGTTATTGTAACTTGGAGATTGTATTTATTTTAATTTATTCCTACAATACAAAAATTTGGAGGTTAGAAATTTAACTGTAATCAGAGCAGTATTCATAGTCCTTCATTGTTAACTATATATCAAATTTTAATACTTTTTTGTTATACAAAACCAAATTTTAAGTCATTGATACTATTTATGACGAATATGTTTAGTTTCAATATTTCATAATTCTAAACTGTCAGTTTTATTTGGACTAATCAGCTAAGACTTTTAACGTAAAGCTAATATCACCGTTGACCAATCACAGGCTCCTCTTGAACGGACTTGACCAATCGCAAAGGTTTTATTTCAGCTTCACATTTCCGTCATCATTCTTTTAAGAGAGGATTCTTTTAAGAAAGGATACTAGAAATATTTCTCAATAAATAACGGTCTACTTGTGTTCATAAATAAAAAAAACGATATCATTTAAACCAAAATCTAGTAAACGTAAATAATCATTGTAAAAAGAAATTATTTTTGTTAAGATAAAAAATATGATGGATACAAAAAACATTAATGATAGTATATTTTGCCTTCTTTCATAGTTTAGTCAATAATGGAATAATTGCTTCGGGTTGGTGCATACGATAACAACATGAAACTCATACAAACAACACAAAACAAAATACTGAAAATCATAAATAAAATAGTACATATTTATCACCTGTATCGAACATTATTTTTTGACACAACGTGCGTAATAGTACAATATATTACGATTCTAGTGCCATAAGTGGTCCATTATGGACCAACGTGAAATTAGCGTTCGAGCGCAGCGTGGGTGATGATTCAAGTCGTGCAGCCACTGAAGATACTAGTGTCGTACGATATTTTATAGCACGTTTACATAAACTGACTGTCACACCTGTCCGTGACATAAGTAGTCCATTATAGCACCATGCGGTGCTATAATGGACTACTTATAGCGAAAGCCAAGCAATTTTCATAAAATAGTAGTTTTCGTCACTAGGGCGTAAAGTTGAACTTCACGCACCGATTGTTGGGCGATCACGAGGTCGTGAAAATGTCGCCTCTGTGGCGAACAATATTTTTTTTTATAGTATGCGTAAAGTAGATCGTCGTATCATTTGAGTGAGTAAAGTTGAATTTTATGCATACTATTTTACGCACTGAAAACCATGCGTAAAGACGTACTTTACGTATACTATACAAAAATTTATTTTCGACACTCGGTGCGTAAAGTACTACTTTTTTAACACATCCCATCGTAAAGTACCTACTTTATTCCCGCCGAAGTGGGAAAAAAGAGCTACGTTCATTCCCTACCCCCACTCCAGTTCCCACCGCTATGGACATGTGCCCTCGCCTTCGGCTCGGACACAAATCTGAGTATAGTATTTACATATACACGGGGAAAAAATAACCTAAGTTAATAAGTAACTGCCCGAGTAAAAAAAGAGTCTGGGTAAAGTCTGGCTAATGGGACGATACCAGACTTTTTCCCAGACATTCTACTTTACCTCAAAAAGTCTTGGAAAATAGCCCTTTAAGACTCTTTAGCCCTTTAAGGATACTTTTTGAAATAATTTCAAATTTTATTTTATTTATAATGATTAAATTTATTAATAATAAAAATTTATTAATTTTATTTATAATAATTTCAATAGCCCTTTAGACTCTTTAGCGCTTTAAGGATACTTTTTGAAATAATTTCAAATTTTATTTTATTTATAATGACATAAATTTTTGTATCGCTATCAATTTCTCCTTCTTGGCAAAAATCACCAACAAATGCTACATACGGTCCTATTTCCCTCTCTGATGAAGCTCTTGTTTGTCGCTTCTCATGAAATTCAGATAACTCTGTTTCCGTCTAAGTGCAAAACAAATAAAATTTTAATTAAAAAAAAATTTTATATAATATAAACTTAAACACTAATCATGATCAGTAAGATGTATATATATAAAAAAGAAATTTTCAAGTACTGCCAACTTGATAATCAAATCAATATCTAAATATTAAAACATTTCACAGTTCTAAAATAATTGCCACTTATCATATTATAAGTGACTAAATCCATTACCTGAACATTGACTAGGAAAGAATCTCTGACTTCTTCGATAGTGATGCCAAAGGGGAGAGAAGTAGCTTCGCTGCTTTTTCTTTTATTACTAATTATTTTTCTCAATAATATGGGAAGGCAAAGTAATTATGCCACTATATAATTCTTTCCTGAAACGAAACATAAAAAGTGATCATATACTATATACTTATAATTGTATAAAAACTTTAATGTAAGTCGAAATAATTTTGTGAACGTTAAGTTAAAAATAAAATAATGTGCTTGTAAAATACCTTTATGAATTAATTCATCATGCGCCTCAGTCAATTTTTCTTTCTTTCGAGCGTACTCAATAATATCATCAACTACTTCACTCCAATTATCGATGAACCTCTTCCCAATCTCAGGGTACAAAATGTTGAAATCAATAGCTAACTAAAATTTACATGAATAGCAACTAGGCAAATGGCATAAATCAAAATAATTGTTGCGTTTATTTGCAATTCACGCCGTCTCCTTTGAAAACCAAAGTACTTCATGCATGACAAGTTATTGCGACATTTGCTTACAGGTGCTACCTTAAACGCAGACTTAGGTAGAATCTACTGAAGTCTGCAGTAACGGTAGAGGAACGAACGCCCTCCACAACTTACATGACTGCTGACAGTAAACGCAACGGTATTTTTTTACCCGTGTACGGAGGGCTTGGCAAACGTGTTATTCCAAAAAAAATGATGAGAATTTATTTAATTAAATAAAAACCGTACTGTCGGTAAGTAGGAATCTGCAATTGACCTAATTTTCAAATGAGCACAGCTAACGAAAATGCTAATAGAATCACTTTAAAAAATCTCTGAATATAGTGTTTACGTGTACGGAGCGCTTGACAACCGTCTTTTTCCAAATAAACGTTTGAAGGTTGATTTAAAAAATATTGAAATAGGGGTTTCACATCACCTTAAAATAAATAAATTTACTTGATGTAAAAATATATAATAATGAAAATGTAAATATTTTCTGTTAAACGTAAATAAGTAAATAAATAAAATAAGAAGTATTAACTAATTTAATATTTCACTATGGCACATAATTTTACCTGTTAAATTGATAAAAAATGTAGTCTTATTTTCTACGTACTTTAGTCTTTTATTTTCTTTAGACTTTACCAATTATTATTTTATTACTTCATACTTCATAAATATTATCAAATACCATATATCATAAATAATTAATATCTAATAGTTTATATTATAACCATATAATTATGTACTGCTGACACAAAAATAAGCTTCGAAAATCAAAGTTAAAAACTATCGTAGTCCTGTCATTCTATAAAATATTTATCCAGATCTTTAACGATAACAATAAGAAATTTCGTTTTATCTATTATAGAATGTTTCAGTTGTGCATTTGTTTCAATGATATTAATTCATACATTTAATCAACACACTCTATAATTTTAGATTTTAAACATGCCACAATAAATTTGTACTATAAGTATAATCATATCACAATTGAAAAATTGGTTTATTTAGTGTTTATAGCTGAAGATCTTGAACATTTGTTTCACATATTCGAAGATTGCAAATATTCATAACTTTTTTGCACTTTGCTTTTTGTCGTTTTAGAATATTTTTGATTATCGAAGAGTCCAACAATAATTCCATAAAAAAGGCAATTGTAGAAAGCAAATACCCACAAAATAAAATACTAAGCAACTCATTATTAAAAGATACCATATTATAAGTCTGCTTCTGAGTTCGATATTTAATTAAATCTTGTTTGTATATCCCATCACGTAAAATTCCCGATGAGTGAATTTGCAAAAAAGTTTTATGAATTTTATTAGCATACGGAAACGCTTGTTCGGATACAAAAGTTAATTTTTGACAAGAAAATACAGGTTTAGCCACTTTCGCTATAGGATATCCGTCAGAATCAAAATATGTCTCAGCAAATGGAGCGAGAACTGAACTCATGGCAACACAAATACAATTTTTATACTTTAGTAATTTTTCCATGCATACTGCACTATCGTCGACGAATTTAACTTTTTTCTTAATACTTAAGACATGTTTATTTTCATCATTACTCGTAAAGGTCTGATTTACGTTAATTCTGTTTGTATAAATATCAAAGGGGGATTCGTCTATTTCTTGAAAGCTATCAAATGATATTTCATCTCGCGATAGTCTAATTTCAACGGCTTTAGAATAAAAATCACTCGAATACTGAAATGATACGATGATAATACTTAAAACAATTAGTCGGTCTGATATTTTTTCAGGACAGTTATCTAATGCAATCCCAAACAAAATTTTAAAAACATCAAAAACGCCAAAATTGTTTTTTTGAATTCGAAAATAATTAATTCCAGAAATCATGAGTATAACAGAAATTGG
>JAPYZP010002669.1:1324-30152 GCA_030522985.1 Torymus sinensis
GAGCTTCTCCGGGGGCCATAATTTGAAAGAAGCCACTCGGCCGCCCACCTATTCTATCTAGCTCTCGTTCCGCGCGGCTTTCAAAGGAGCTGGAAAGAGCGCATGCGCGCGGTCGCCGAATTACGACGGGGATTAGAGGCCTCGAGTAAAATAGCGCGCTCCTTCCTTCCTTCCGTTGTTCTTCTCCTTGCCGAACAATTGTATATACGTATATAGACGCGCGCACGCCCTACTGAAAAAAATCACATGAGATCTCACGTGTGATAAAAAAAAACGACAAGTTTTGCACCCTATGTGGGCATATTTTTATGTAGCATATAAAGAACTCGCGCTGCTCGAGCGAGCAGCCATATATACACTTTCGATTTATAAAAGCGAAATTGCAGGCGTGCTGTCCAGTCAATCAATCGATCGTTGTACATATTGTTTGTCGAATGTAAAAAAGCACTTGATACCTTTGAAATTCCATTTTGTGCGCAAACATATTCACAACGAAATTCTATACTAACCCGTGTTTCTTTCTCTCTGTTACAGCAAGCGCAGACGTGGGCTTCGCGATCTACGACAGGTACGAGGCGGAGCCGCTGGGCCCGCCGGTCTCGTACGTGGCGCACCTGACGGGCGCCCTGGCCGGCCTGACGATCGGCCTCCTCGTCCTCAAGAACTTCGAGCAGCGACTGCACGAGCAGCTGCTCTGGTGGGTGGCCCTCGGCGTGTACGCCGCCTGCACGATATTCGCGGTCATGTACAACCTCATGCACCCGGAGTACCCATGACGCGAGGTGAGCTTCGCGTACGGCCACCCGCGGCCGCCTACGTAACGCGAAGCCAGGGCGGCTCGGCGCGTCGCGGCGGCATGCGCCCGCGGGACCGTCTGAGAAAGGGAGAGAAACAGCCCCCACCCCACCCCGGCCTACACGATACGTACGCAGCGGCAGCACGACGCCTATTATGCACTCGGCGGACTGCAGAGGAGGAGGAGGAGGAGGAGGGAAATGCCAAAGATTCGAGAGGAGAGTGCACGGCCACGCGCGGGATATAGCCATAAGGAGCCTTAGAGACACAACGCGGAGAGTGAATAAAAAAAAGGTGCAGAGGGCCGACAAGAAGACTGATGATGATGACGACACGGGAGGTGGAGGAGGAGGTGGACGGTGAACGAGGAGGCGTATTTATTGTAATACATTATAAAGCGGCGCGGCCTCTTGTGTGTGTCTGTGTGTATGTACGTGTGTAAACGATCCACGGAAATATTTTTGTCTATACACTTTGTAAATATGTACAGTCGAGGTGGGATAAAGAAAGCGATTCGAAATTCTACAGCTCTGTGTGTGTGTGTGTGTCTGTGTAGTTGAGCGTGCAGTCTTCTATCTCTCGGGGGTGGCGAGCTTCGGTCTCCTTTTAGACAGCATCTATAGATCGATCAGGATTTTTAGTTCGTTCCTTTCGTCGTCAAGTATACAAACATATATCTTGCCCTTTGGTTGTCTCTCATTTTTATTGCTTTTACGCGTGACAAAATCTTCTCCAAATGTAAATGCCATTTTAAATTTAATCTTCTCGACTTTTTCGTCATTGATATAATTTTGAATTGGGTCTGCGTAGAAACGTGTCACGTAGCGTGCAAAGAATATTTTTCTATTTGAAATTTGGAAAACTTAAGAGAAGAGACCTTTCGATTTCCCCGGATGGGAGCCTTCTAATTTTCTTATATTAAATCCGGTACGAAGCAGCGCGCTTGCACTTAGAGCGCCCCCGTCTCTGTCTCCAGATCGACGACGACCACGCTTTTCGCGCGCGAGCCTTTTTCTTTCGAATCCTCGGCGAGTCAGGGGCTTGAAAGGAAAAAAAGAGGATATAGCAGCGGCTAAACCGCGAGAGATAAAGTGCACAGAGAAGAAGAAGAAAAAAAACAATTGTGTACGCTCACTCTGTGAAAACATTAGTTTGTGTGTGTGCTTGTGTATGTGTATACGCGTATGCATGCGTCTGTTTGTCCGTGTGCACGATGCGAAGTCGTCGCGCTTATCCAAGGTACGAGAGAGAGAGAGAGAGTGAGAGAGTGGACACGAAAAACGCGACAGAGTTCTCGTCTGCAGAGTCTCTAATTAAAGAAATACCTTTACTGTGTTCTTACGTTATTATTTAACTGTCATTGTTTGTATATTTATTTAGATAAACTGCGGTTTTTTTTTCTTTCTTTTTGCGTTTGTTGCGAGGGACACGTCGTCGAGAGGGAAACGAGGGAGGGGCGGTAGGCGGCGCGCTATGAACAAAAAAACAAACCACTGGCGCGGGAGAGAAGCCGTCTCGAGTGCGAGAAAAAGCCAGGACGGTTTTAAAGAGTTGGCTAATTAAAAGCTCGCTCGCTCGCTCGCCGGCAGCTTGCATTGGCTAAATCGCATCAACGCTGCAAGAAGAGTGTATTGTTAATTTCACTCGAAGCTTTGGATCTCTCTCTCGGTTTTTTTCCTTTCTTTTCTTTCGCAAATAGTTAAATGATAAAGGGCACGATCGTGCAGCCGCGATGCGATTGAAATAATGTTATTTCTGAAATGGGGC
Organism: Torymus sinensis; assembly: GCA_030522985.1. Lineage (NCBI taxonomy): Eukaryota > Metazoa > Arthropoda > Insecta > Hymenoptera > Torymidae > Torymus > Torymus sinensis. The sequence continues at coordinate 3,887 of JAPYZP010002669.1, forward strand.
TGGAAACTGAGTTTCTTTAAAATCTAGCTCATTCATTTAACATTTAATTAAATATATTTAACAAGTCTTTTTTTGTAGAATCAACTTAAATTGTCAAAAGTTTCTTTGACGCGGTTTGCAGTTTCCAGCGCTTATTCAAAATAACACTTTCGAATCTTTCAGAATAAAAAAAAATGTACTTTTTTCATTTATTTGCTAAGAATAAATTAAAAAAAGTCGTCGTTAAGAATTAATTTCAGATATCATCACATAATTACGATCACACTACAGAAAAACCTTATTTTGGTTGTTTATAAAAGTAAACAAACTTCAAAATTATGATTACAGTTCTCGCTATTCCCACTGTTTTGTTTGCCAGTAAATTTAACAACAAAAGAGAAAAAAACACACCGCGTCTGAGCTTTTGAACGCACTTGAGCCAGTTTTGACGTATCACTCATGGTAGACCGGAAATTGGCCACTAAAAACAAAAAAAAAAAAGCGTAAACGAGTTGAAGAGTGAAAGAGAGTGCTAGCACGGGTGAAAGTGAAAAAGTGAGTGAGTGATGAACGATGCTAGTCAATTAGTACCCAAGAACCGGGCTCACTCGGCGAGGTGCATCGCGAGCCAGCCAGCCTCTCATTTAGCCCCCTCGAGGTGCGCACGGACGAGGAGAATGAGACAACGAAAAAGAGTGAGAGAGAGAGAGAGAGTGAAAGAAAGAACAGTTGCACGAGGAGAGAGAGAGAGAGAGGGAGGCAGAGAAAGCGGGTATAAAGAGCGCGGAGGCGCAATTTCGCGTAAATAATCAAATCTCGGTCGGGCGTACAACGCGCGACCCTCTCTCGCTGAATTCTCTGTCTCACTCTGCGCTCTCGTGAATATCCCCCACTATCTAGAAGCACTTTGTACGGACGAGCCGATTAATTTGGAGCTTGCCTAATGCAGTGAATTGGTGCTCTAATCAATAGCTCGATGACACTTTTGCGACATTTCTCTCTTTTTTTTGTGCCGCGCTGGCGGCCTGCGATACTTGTAATGAAGGAAAATTAAATAAAAACAATCTGAAAAATTGGAATTTTTCGTTGAATGGCGTTTGAAAGGCGTAACAAACATTCTCACTAATGATATATAGTAAATGTTCGATAATTTAATCCTTTTCATTGTTCATCTTATCCGTGCAAAGTGTTTATGTGTATGTGCAACTGTGTAGAGATTATATACATTTTGCGAGCTCGAGCGATATTTTTTGTAAATAATAAGAAAAGCGTTAAAGTCAAAGCTCTCAATCGCCGTCGATACGTCTGTTCTAAGGCTGAACTCTGTGTGTTATGTTTATTATTTATAAAAGTGTACAAAGGTCTTAAGATTCGTGTCAAAGGGAAGATTTAAAAATATGCATAAACTACATGTGTGTGTGTGTGTGTGTGTATGTAAGAGAAAAAAAACTGCGTTAGATAGTTTATTTTCAATTATTTATTCGCGAAAGTTATTCAATGCAATTTGTATTTTCTACTTTGTTTGTTTGTTCAGTTTTGCGAATGTATTATAAAGCTCGTTACGGTTCGAAGCGCCTCTGCAATTTAGCGTATTGCGAGAATCAGTTGAACGTCGTTCAGAAGATCTGCAGCGAATATTTGATAGCTTTCTGAACGGAATCGACAAATTAAAAAGAAAATAGAACAGTTCCTGGTGAGAATATTTTTATGTGAAATTACGAAGAAAAAGGGAGCCATCAATGAATAAAACTGTTTTAAAAATAGCAATACATCGCAGCAACTCTCTGTATGAAAAAATTTTCATAAAAATATTATCACAGGGGGTGCGTGAATCGAATCGAGCGCGTAAATGTACAGAATGAGTGATCGATCGTTCGCTCAGGCACATTAGAATCTCTGAATAATAATTCCAATCATTTTTAATGTAACCATTGCCAGTTGTGCAAATGTCCTATAGAGTCGTTTCTTTTATTATTGAATCGTAGGAACTTTTAAAAATAGTCTTTTAATGTCACGGATACGAATGTTTAAATCTTAAGGAGATTCTAAAGTGTTCGATGTGACACTACTATAGAATAAATAAATTAAAGAAAAAAAGTATATATACACATAATTTATATTATATACGGCCAGTCACAAGTCCACAAGCCAAAGAGGTGGAGCTAGTAAAAAAGAAAACATTTCAAATGTTTATTGTATAACTCAATGATGATTCCTCGCTAGGATAATTCGCATAGTGAAAAGCTTATCGCTGGACGAAACAGAGAGGAGACTTTGCGTGATGGAAAATGTAATTCCGTATTCCGTATAATGTAGTGATGAAAGCAGTGTATTATTTATTGTCTTTTTTTTTGCATTCGCCCACGAGAGTAATGGAAGTGTACCTTTTTGGCACATTTGATCGACGCATGAGAACTGTAACTTTTGTAAATTAAAAATAAAAAGATGTCAGTATTTTTCTCAAATCATCGCATCTGTTAATGTCCTTGTACAGAAAATTGTGTAAAAAGCAATGCTGAAGCGGCGTGTTTTACTCTGGTGCCAATATTTTTATGTTCAATTTTATAAAATAAAAATTTTATTTATAGATTTATGCTTTTTCATACACTTTCGTTTTTAAGTGTTCTCTTGGACTAATGTTGATAAAAATTTTAAAATGAACAATTTAAAATTCCAAATCAATGAAAAAAGTAAAACACACTTATGTAAAATTTCATAAATATATTTCCACCAGAGATATTTTCTAAAAAAGATTGTTCAGTCGATGCGCCAAATAGAATTACTCCGTTATTCTTGTCGACACAGTGAGATATGATTCCAGAGCCCCTTAATGCGCCGTTTTGCCTTCGTTTCCCGAAACAAACAAATGGAAAGCATATTAACGGTGAGCGTTAAGTCGCATTTACCAAATACTATTGAGTAATGGTACGTTCCCGTAGCGATTATATCGTTCATAACTTAAGAAATAGTTTTGATCAAAAGCTCTGTACTGCCAGCGAGATACTTTTTTCCTTGAAAATTCGTCACAAATAAGAAAAACGTCAAAAACAATTGTATTTATTGTATCTTTAAATCACTAACGAGTTTGTGTAAAGGAGATTAAGGAATAAGAGCAAAAAGCTTTTAAACATCACATTGGTATCATTGCACCTAATTCAAAATAAATTCATTTAATTATTATAAAAAAATGTGTATTTATTTTCATTTCTCAATCAATTCTTTAGTTTTAAGAAAATATTTCAACAACATAATTCACAATTCTTATTTACAATATAAATTTATAAAAAAATACTGAAAACTATTTCTATATAGAAATGCATTGTTCATGAGCACTTTAAAACTATATGAAAAGATTTTCTAAATCAATACTAGAGTCATCTTCAAAGTCTACTTCTTTTACCACTTTTCTCGGTATTGGTTGATATGTACACTCTGTTAATTCAAATTCACTCAATGTCCTTGGAACAATATTAAAACGTTTTTCTAGAAAGTCATACACATCACTTTTATTGTTGAGAACATTGAACACTAACTTTTCTTTTTTAGTCAGTACTTTTTCAAGCATGAAAACTAAATGATGATGCATAGATAAAAATTGTGTTTCTATATTTGAAGTAATATCAAGCCATCGTTGGACACATTCTACTGGAGTTGTTGAAAATCCAGAAAACAATGCAGGATTAGTCAAAAGTCCACCAGCAACCATAATCCCATTACATTTAGATTCCTTATACAAGTTTTCAGCATCTTCTAAGTTTCTAACATTTCCATTTGCAATCACTGGTAGATTCACGCAACTTGTCACTAATTTAAGATTTTCCAAGTCAATTGGTTCATTTCTCATATCTGGAGTTCTAGCGTGCACTGTCAAAAAGGATGTACCAGCTTGTTCTATGGCTCGACATAGTTCAATTGTCTTTTTAATATCTTTGAGAAGACGTATCTTCACAGAAACAGTGAATGGTTTAGGTATTTGATTCCTAACTTGAGAAACTAAATCCTTTACGAGTTGTGGTTTAGTTAAAAGATCTGCTCCATATCCGTCTTTTAATGCCCATCGCTGAGGGCAACCACAATTTAAATCAACACCATCTGAATACCTATTACAAATATTGAAATATAACTCAAAGAGACTAACTAAAATCTTTACAGTATTTATATAGCTAAAAATTATCATTATACATACGGTGCAACCATTACTGAAGCTCCAACAAAATCATCTGGGTCTTTGGCAGCAAATTGTACAATTAAAGGTCTATCACTTTTGTTTGTAGAGAATTCACTATCTCTAGCTTTGGAGGATTGGACAAATGAATCAGCAAGGATCATTGGTGTAAAACAAATATCACAGTCATATTTTCTTACTAATGTCCGAAACTGTAATCTTGTAATGTATAAAAAAATTATGTAAAAACATTAAAGTATTATCTCAGACAGTAAAGAATTTTTATTATTATGACTGAATACGTTTAACTTACTTGCTGTATCTAACCATAGGAGCACAAACTTTTGTCATGCCAGGTTCAGTCAGTAGATTAACAATGTCTTGTGACATTTTGAGTTACTACAAGATCAAACTATCAAATCAATATTTTCGTCTGTACCTAATCGTAATTTGATAATATTTTGGTAACATGATAATAGTAAACATTATTGTGAACATAAAAAACAATCCAACAAGTTACACTTTGGCTATACGATAGCAGAAAGCATGCCGCTAACGGTAACCTCTGAAGTTGGTCAACAGTGCAAACCTACCAGACCCATTCTTGACGTAATCACAGCCGCACTGCCAATCACCAACCACGCGGTATTCCACTTTCCACCACAAAAATATTCCTATATAGTTCTAACGTCATGGAAATCGACAATTTCAAGTATAATATATAAGTATATATAACTTACTATATATCGGGGAATCAGCTGGTTTACGAATTGTAGTTTATGTTTATATTTTTGTTTTTTTTTTATATTGTATTTGTAATACGATCATAAGTAACATAAAAGAATAAAAATAGATAAAATATACGAATTAAAATTAATTACTTATATCTTTGTCCTTATTTTTTACGGTTTAAGTTATTATGCTGATATATAATACATAATTGTGTGAAAAAATGTATGAAACAGCAGAGGTGAAAATTAAAAATGCTTTTCATCTATTATCACAGGAATCTCAAGGTAAAAATACTTTGTACATACATCATATACTTATTACACCACTTAATTCCTTATATTTAAATTTTCAACATATTTTCCTATTTCCGTAAATCTATTATTTGTTACTACTGTTACTACAAATTTATTTCTTAAATAAGCATAGCGAATATTGTTAAATTAATATTATAAGAAATCTATAATGTTTTATCGTTTTAACTTTCTCATATAATACATTTATTTTTTTCAGAACTTTATTTACCAAATAAAGTAGTTGAATTACATGAAAGGATATCACCCTTAGCGTTTTATAGGAACTATGTATCAAAAAATATACCAGTGGTTATAAGAGGTGGAATAAAACATTGGAAAGCTATTGATAAGTGGAGTATATCATATTTTAGAGATAAAATAGGTGATAAAGAGGTAACTGTGGCTGTGACACCAAATGGTTATGCAGATGCTATTGCCAAAGAGACAACATTATCTGGTACTGGCAATAAAGAATTTTTCGTAATGCCAGAAGAAAGAAGTATGTCTATGAATCAATTCCTGGACACATTAGAGGATCCCTCTGACAATGTTTTTTATATACAAAGACAAAATTCAAATTTTGAAGATTTTTCTGAACTTTGGAGAGATATTGATAGTCATATATCTTGGGCAACAGAGGCATTTTTGACAAAACCAGATGCTGTAAATTTTTGGATGGGCGATAGTAGAGCAGTAACTTCAAGTTGTATTATTTGTAGCTTTGAAAAGGAGTGTAAAAATTTGTTATTACTTATAAATTTCTGGAAAAACGATTTTTGTCAATTAGTGGTATATTAATTTTTTAAATTAGTTATTAAAACAATATTAGCAGCTAAAATAAGTATCTTGTTGTACAGATAAACTGATTTCATATATTTACTTTGTCTAGAGCAAATCCTTATGAAAGGAAATAGTAATGACTCAACGTTATTTATAACAGAAATTTCAATCATAAAAACAATAACAAATTTTTATCCCTTTATTGATATGACAATCCCTAATTTTAATTTCAATTATTTCAATTTTTACATTATATATAACAGTGCACAAAGATCCATACGAAAATATATATTGTGTAGTATCTGGAGAAAAAGAATTTATTTTACATCCACCAACTGATTTACCATGGATTCCATATGAAAAATTTCATTCAGCAGTTTACAAAGAAATTGAAAAAGAAAAATGGATTACAGAGCCACTTAAAGGAACAAATAGCACTGATTGTGTAAATTCAGAAGATACCGACGAAAAATCAGCTGATTTAGTTCCTTGGATCGCAGTTGATCCACTAAATCCTGATTATGATAAGTAAGTACAATCATGAGAATAAAATATGAGAAGCTAAGTAATATGTTGTACTATTATATTCATTTTCAGGTATCCAGAGTATAAAAATGTAGCAAAAATAAGTGTAAAAGTGAGTAAAGGTGATATTCTTTATTTGCCTTCACTATGGTTCCATCATGTACAGCAATCACATGCATGTATTGCTGTGAACTATTGGTATGACATGGAGTATGACATAAAATATGCATATTACAAGTTTCTAGAAAAATTATGTAAATAATACAAGTAAGGCATAATGTAAATAGTTACATTTTTACCTCAAATAAATGAATCTTATTGTACATACTTTTACATTCATACATTTGGCAAAAGTCTGTTTTTAAAATTTTATATATATATATTTTTCTTATAATTAATTTAACTTAGCAAAGGAAAAGATGACAAACTAAACAAAACAAAGATTTTGAATTGAATGTTACAATTTTGTTGTACTTATATAATATCAGAGTAAATTTTCACTTAAATATTCTACAAATATTCGTAGAATTATTTTGCTACACAGATTAAACTTTCATCGCCGAATAGGATAATAATTTTCACTGTAATCTATATAGTTAGATTTTTTAGTTTTATTTTATTTAAAAAATTGGTTCGTTTCTTTTCAAAATGAGAAGAAAATTAATTGAAAATATTCATGTGTCAAGTTCATTTTGTTATTTTTCTAAATAACGTTGGTCTAATATAACCAATCGTTATTTCGAGAATTCTCTGATCAATCACCACCGTCGTCTTCTTCTTCGTCATCCATTAGCCTACCCGTAGAGCGACGATAAGGGCGCTTAGGTTGCTGAGTTTCGTACGTTTTTCGATTCTCCAAATAACGTCGGTAATTATTTTCACGTTTTCGCCTTTGTTCTTCAGCTTGCTGTCGAAGCTTTTCTGGATTCATGTGTGTTGTAACCATGTGTCTAGTTAAGGAACTTGAAAACTTATATGTAATGCCACATACATTACATGATAAAATCTCTTCATTTGCTCCTTGCTGTAACGCATATTAGGTAAAAAAAAAATTATTTTATAATTTTGTTTTTAAAAAGATTTATGTGATTATATATATTTATTTTTAACTTTGGCAACTATAAAAAAGAAAAAAGAAAAAAAAAGACTAAATTGTCAACATTTTTTTACGTTTCAAATCATTAGATTAAAAGATGCATTAAGGCTATGAAATGTTTTTAAAAGTTATTTATAATATTAGTTATGTACAAGGGGTTAATATAAATTGTTTTCTATTTAGTGTAAATTATTACCTGTTGATGTACCATCATATGACGTTGTAAATTATTTAATCGATTAAATTCCCGACCACAAACTTCACAATCAAACTTCCTATCTGGATCGTGATTTTTCTTGTGTATATTTAAGTCTGCAGGATTTGTGAAACACTTTTGACAAATATCACAAACGTGCGTTCTCTTTTCACCTGCTAAATGTGATTGTTCGTGTTTCACAAGAGTGCTTTTGTCCGTGAACCGACGTCCACAATAAATACAAGGCATTGGATTAGAATCTGAGTTATGCATTTGCATATGTTTTCGAAGGGTATTAGCTGTAGGAAATGATTTGTGACACTCCAAACATTGAAATGGTCGGCCTTCCGTATGTATTTTTCGATGACGAGCCAGAGAATTTTGATCAGTAAATCTATAAAGTAAACATTGCATTTTGTTTTAAGGGTTGTAAGATGATTTTATATTGACTAATTTAACACTTAGAAGGTTTTAATATTTAAATAGTACCATCCTAAAATTATGGTTATGTCAATTAGTTTACAATTTATCAAAATGAATACTACAAATTAATTTAATTCCACCAATTTAATAACAAATAGTATTTATTATAAAAGCAAACATACCTCTTAGGACACAAATCACACGGGAAATTCCTTGTTGTAATATCTTCTTCTCTGGCATGTTTTAATCTGTTGTGCTTCAATAATTGTAAAGAAGTCTTGAAGGTTTTATTGCATATGTCGCATTTTGATTCTGCTGGAGTCGGGATAATAACTTGAGTTCGTTTTTGTCCATGTTCATCTTCTGATATTATTAGCGATATTGTAACAGTGTTATCGTCATTATCAATGTCTTGATTCTGTTGAATACGTTGCTGGAAAAAAATCACGATTAATTATTTTATTTTTCATATTAAATACTAATGTGTATTAAAATAATAAAATTTACCTTTTTAGAACTAAACTGCTTTACGTCTAGATCAGGAAGCACATAATTATCAGTATCAGCATGCTCCTCCTCTTGTATTTGATTTACATCTGTTTGACTATCTTGTTCGTCACTGCTGTTCTCTGCTATAGCATAAGTACCATCTGGAGTAAGATATACAGGTTGCAATTGTCCATTTTCGTTTTTAAAGTACAATTGTCCATCTTCATCTTCATGAAGACATATTTGATCTTGATCTTGGCCAACCTAATGCAAAATAAAATTCATGTTATTCTAAATGAAAATATTTTTTCACGGATGGCAAAATCATCAACATATAAATTAATTTTTATTTTTAAAAATTCATAAGTTAGGTTTGCTGCGTATATAAAGTATAAACTTAGTACTCCAATAAATACCACAAATATTTACATTTTCTTGCTGATCTTCGACGTTTTGATTAGGTTCTTGCCATTCTTGACTATCTTGTTCCATTGGTTCATCAGTAACATATTGATATTGTTGCTCATCACCTTCAACTGCTTGCACATATGTGCCATCTCCATCATTCACTGCATAGTAAATGGTCCCATCTTCAGGTAAATTGTCATCCCTGTACCTTTGTACCTAAAATATTACATATTTTAATGTTAAAATTAACAAAATATATTAACAGATTATTTATTTAATTAACAAAAGACGAAAATGTTTATAATTAACAGTTATATTTATTAGTTTAATTGAAAACTACTTAATAATTTTCATATTTATATAGTAATAAGATATTTTAAGATTAAATAATTAATAATAAAATTTGAGATCATAAATATTGCTGTTATTAAATCAGCATGGAAAAGAAAATATTATAATTTTTATAAAAATATACTAACTTCTACAAATTCAACATCTGCTGCTTGTAGCTTATCTTGTAATGTTATAGTTTGCTTTTTAGAACCCAATACTGTATAAATTAAATTATTTTCTGTATTTTGAACAATTTCTTGCTGACTATCACCATCGATGCTGTTTTCTTGGTTTATACTATGTTCATAACTTATTTGTGATCTTGAATTTTCATCAACATTAGTTACACCATTGTTATAAGTTGTATAAGTAGTGTATTCTTCATCATTATTGATCAATTCTTCAGCAACATTTTGTTCTGGATTACTTTGTTCTTGTTCATATTCTTCATCCTCCCAATCAGCTGAAGCATCATAATGAAACTGGTTGGAAGTCTTTTCTTGGTTATTAGAAGATTGTGGAGTGGTACTGTATACAACCTGCTATAAATAAGAATTATTGTAATAAAAACTTTCGTATATAGAAAATAATGTTATAGCACAGTAGTTACAACTATATGTGTAGGCAAGATATTACAAGAAAATATTTGTATTTTGATATTTAAAAAAAAATTTTGATTGATATAAAATAATATCTATTAATCATTTTCTAACAAATTAATAACTAGTATAATATTAAAAAGAATTTTTAAAATCATCTTGTTATTATGCAATTTCGACAGAAACATTCATGTTGCATAGCAAAGTTTTATATTTTTTAAAAGATTAACAAGGATAGTAATTGTTATTACCATTTTGTAAATTGCAATGAAATAATAGGAAAATTTATTAGAAAAATATCAATAGATATATTAATTTTTTTAAATATTACTTTGGTAGTAAATCAGTTAAAAAATATATAGTAATTTTTGTATCTAGGGTGTAAAATGAAATTTTACGCCCTGAGTATGATCGACGCAAATGCGGGCCAACGAAGCCGACCCGAGTTCTGGCGATCACACGAGGGCATAAATTCGACGCCCGTGTTGCAAACAATATTTTTGGATATATTGGACGTTATGCCTATTCTTACACTTTGAATTGCGTCAGATGGACAGTGTGTTTTCATGTGGTGTAAATACTATGCCCTAGAGCCGTAAAATCCTTATTTTATGCCCATTGCATCAAAAATAATATTTATTTCAATAAATGAATCTACGGATTATGCTGTCCAGAGTTAATGTCAGATAGAACATTACAAAAATATGAGAATTTATAATAATATTTAATATTAACACTTTTGCACCAGATAATGTATAAGACACTGTTTTTCAATACTTCAAATCTTAATTAAAAAAAAAAAAAAAATAAAATTTGAATGTTACTTCTATTTTCTAAGATTTTAAGAAGTACAACAGTCAAGCGTAAGAAAATTTTTATCGGAAAACATGTTTTAAAGAGCATTAACATGAACAAAATTAGCAATAATTCATGATCCATATATGGGTCATGCCAGCCCAAAAGTGTTAAACAACAACTTTCATTGGTCAGATAGAACATAAAAGTATATATAAAATTAATTAACCTTTTGATTGCATTGATCAGCAATAGTCTCTACTTTTTTGTATGCACCATTAGTTCTTTGTATCACCTGTTCTTGAACCTCTTGAATTTCTTCCTCTTCTTCTTCCTCCTCTTCTTCTTCTTCTATTTGTTCAACTTCTTCTAGTTCTTCCAGTTGTTCTTCCTCATTTTCTTCTTCAAGTTCTTCAATTTCTTCTATTATTTCCACAATTTCCTCAACTTCACCATCTTCACATTCTCCTTCGGGTTCCAAAATAATTTCTTGGCCATCACTTGCCTGTTCTAAAATCTCAGTAACAGTCCTATTGACAGTATTGACTTCCATTTTAATAACTTCAACAAATAATTCTAAAAAACAATTGCTTTTATTCTTGGCATGGATTTTACTGTCCTATTGGTTCCAAGAAAGATCAGCCAACAACAACCCCTATAACAAAATAATAGTACATATAAGTAAATAAAGTTAATACAAATTTGAGTAGGAAGATATAACGTGTAACAAAAGTAACCGAAATATCCTTTAAGTATTTTTAAATGTATATAGCATTGAACAAAATTCTGATTATTAGTTCAACATTAGTATAGCTAAGAATGTTAAGAGATAATATTACATTAATTTGTTATTATTAAAAAGATAGAAAAATAAATCAATAGTTAAAATTCAATAGACATTATTGTTATCCACATTTTGGAGCGGAGTCTTGTAATAGCAATTATTACTTTTAAAAAACACAAAAAAACACCTTGAACACAATAAATTAAACATTAATCCAAATGAAAAATTCTTATTTTTTCCAAACTACCTAGAGACAAAATCTCGAATGCGCGCGAGCAGAACTCAAGAGCCACGGTGCCGAACCTTTAGGCGTGGACGCGAGTGAGTGAGTGAGCGAGAGAGAGAGAGGGAGAGAGAAGACAGACGAACGAAAATCTTGCGCGCGGCGTTAACCTCACATATACTCCGATGCGATAAATATTTCAGCGACGCGCAGTGAGGCCGACTGGGCCCTTCGATTGTTGCAAATCTCACCGGCGATACTCGACGAGCCGCCTAACACCTTTAGTTCTCGGACTTTTCGAATATTCGAAAGCCGCACGGTATATACACAGTTCGAAAACCAGTCGGTATGCAAATACCTCCTTCTCGCAGACTTATCAACGGACAGCAAAATGGCCACGGGCGAAGACTGCTGTAGCACACTGGCAAGTAGCTAGCGCGCGCTATTGGAAGGAGCAGCGGAAACAAGCGCTAAAAAGGACGCAGGCGTCGGACTAGGGACACCGCAGCACCGCGCGAACGCCGGACGTGGAACACTGCACAGTCCTGGGACCTGCGGACTTGCCCAGCTGGGCTTACTTTATACCGGAGCAAAGTTTCGGAAAATTTGTGACTGGACCAACTGCTGCAGCGGTTTATTTATTGTCTGCTCGGTCGATACAGAACGATCGTTGCCGTCACCACTGCCGCCGCCGCCGCCGCCGTCGTACTTACGTCGCTACGCCGCTGCAGCTGCAACAACGAAACCAGTTCCCATCCCTACGCCAGGCAGTGCACTCGTTCGGCTTAGCTTAGGTATTGCATGCGCCATGCAGGCCGGCAGATGCGGCCAAGCGACGCCAAAATGTTTTTCGACTCTCCCGCACAGGAACGATATATATCGTTTGCTTGTCCATACAAAATACATCATGCTGGCATGCCGTATATTAAATGAAATTACTAATTTGCTACTGCAACAAATATGTTGTAATTTTACAAGTTGTAATGCTTGAGTGTAGATTATTCATTTTTTCTATCTTTTTTTTTAAATAATCTGTAAAAAAGAGGGATTGTCTTACAGGAACAAACAGTTATATCTATACAAATTCATTATTTATTTATTTGTTTTTTCAATAATCATAATACTGATCAATGTTTATATAACAGTTCAGTGATTGTGCTGACGCGTCTAAAAAATAAGCGTATAAATCATTTTATGAAAAAGAAAAAAGAAAATAATCTTATATTATTAACGATATAGTTTTTACTATTGAATTATGCAAATAATGATTTTATAGACACCGAAATTTGAAATAAATTTTAATGTTATTTTTACATACACATGAAACATATGACGTACATGACACATCATCTCTATTCAAGATAATCTGCGTTTTTCTATTTTTCTGCGTTTTTCTATTTTTCCCTCAAGTGTTTTCGAACTCGAGTCGAATCTCGATGGCGATCCGATAATCGAGATTGTTGCGAAACGCCGACGTAAGGGAGAATCCAGACTAGACCCGTGCTCTACCCTTTACCCTGTACCCATTCCCCGTCCGATTTGTTTGTAGAGTTCACCATCTTACTAAGTCTAGCAGAACGTCTATATATGCAATTATGAGATAATGAGCGTAAATATGCATAACGGAATGAAGGTGGGAGCCACAGTATATACCTACTATTATAGTATTTGTAACCTCCAATCCATAATATCCCATAGTCCATGACTCCATATGATCATAATTTAACAAGCGACCTGCGCATGCGCGTGCAGCGCGCTAAACTTATTTATTTTTAAAATTTTAAACTTTCAATCAATTACTTCAATTCAATAAAACCAGTGGCATTAAGAAGCAACTCTTGAATTTTATTTTGCGCTTTTTATTGTTGCTTAAAAAGGCTCTTTAGCCATTTAAAAACAATGAGTATCCATAAAATAAAGTATATGCGTGAATTGATTGAAGTATAGGTATAGTGCGAATAGACATATCGTATAATAATAATTACAGAATTTTCTGTTCAAAATCATAGAGAATATTTCAAATTTTACAAACTATATAAGTATGCCGATGCACCAAAAGGAAAGGTTGATGCACTTTCGGCTGATCGATCTCTCGAAGATGCGCATCAGCCAATCAAAACGTCGGACTATAGTGCATTCCAGTCGACAGTCGATTTGGGAAATACGATTCTCTCGGTTTCTGTTTCTCAATAAATATTCGTGCCGACAATGATACGCATAATATCATTGCATTATCGGGTCAGTTCCGTTGATTAGCGTCATTTAACAATCGTCGTTTTGTAACATCCCAAATTCAAATCTTATCTCGTCTCTCGTGGATTAACACTCCTGAGGCCGAGCCTCGGGTATCCACCCACTTTGTCGAAATGTGAAACTACTTAAAATATTGGCAAACGGTGCAGCGTGCGCCTGGCGAGTGCTACACCTACATATATATAAGTATATTCGACTTGGGGAATAAAATTCTAGTGTGCGACACCGGCTTCCCCTCGATTATATTGTACACACTTTACACATATAGGTATTGTATTTTTTCCTCTCTCCCCTCAGTCCATCTCCTTCTTTTCTCTGTCGCTCGCTCGGTCGCTCGTCGCGTGTCAGCGAAATCGCGTCTTCTGCAGCAGCAGCAGCAGTAATCGGCAACTGTCAACCTGTCAACACCCAGTACCTAAGTACAGCGCGCGCGAGTGTCGTGCATTCTTTCGTGACAAAACATAAGTGCAAAGTATAACTGGTGTCCTATGACGCCTATAGTCCTATATGATTCGCCAGTTGATTCGACGAGGTTCGCGACTATGTCGGAATAGCGATCTAATCACTCCGAGGTGTAAATAAACGTCAAAACAAAGCATTTAGCAGTAGGTATAGTGCCGTCGTTGGGCTGTCAATGTAAGGCAGAGGCTCGTGCGACGTTCAGCCGCCCGGATTGAAGATTTGAAGAATGTGCATAAAAGCTACGACGACGACGTTGTGAGGGCCTTGAGGAAAAATTCCACTTGCGCAAAAATCAATCTATATATATAAGTATATTGAGCCGTGCACACGCGTTGCGCTCGTGTGTGAGTGTGGGCCGCTCATAACCTCGCGTAGAGCCCGATAAATAAACGATAAGTGGTGAGAGAGACTAAGCTGATTAAATCATTTTTCTTAAATCTTTCTCTCCCCCTCTCTCGGCTGGGAAAATAATGTATAAGAGCCATGGAGCAGCCGGAGACGCGATGCTGCGTTAGGGAGCTGGACCTTACGCTACAGCCTCGCATTCCGCCGAGATACAAGACTTGGTTGCCTCTGGCCACACAACAGGTGACTGAACTTTCCTTGTTTTGTTTGTTTATAGTTTTATACTTTGGTGTGCCAAATTGTGAGGTTTATCATTGTACATTCAAATTATCTTTGCAATTATCAAATTTTGCTTGATTTATAATAATTGAAAAATAATCAATTAAGTAGAATCTTGAAATCTTTAAATTACTTGCAATATAACCCAAAGGAAAAAAAATGCTTATAAAGATTTCAATATAATTATTCTACTGATTACCAAGTTGAATTGAATCCTAATATCATTATCAAATATTTCAGTTACGCTTGAGAAGTTTAATTCAAATTATTGGACATAAATTAAAAATAGATGATCAACATGAAAAATGTTGGTTCTACTATACCCTCCATAGGACAAGTATGTCATCTCCTTTGTATACAAGTGAACCAATAGACAACACTAGTCCAAGATGGGCAAGCCTTGAAGTGCCTACTTTATATGCTACAGGTCATTCAAATGCTAATGGTAAGCTTAAAAATATTAAGATTTTAGTTACAAAAGGATCTTTTTTTATTACATCATTTTTATAGAAATCATTCTAAGGCTATGGAAAAGGACAATAAAAGGAGATCCATTATCAGACATTACAGTGTTTACTTGGGGCATATCATTTACTGGACTAGCATACATTGGACCAAAGTTACCAAATAATTTAAAAGCTGTATTCCATGACAATTCTCTTATTTTTCATCTACATGGTGGCTATTTTGCACCACCCTTCTGTCTCATTAATGTTCCAGAATCCAAAAGGTTTCTGGTCATAGGAATTAATGCATCTGAAGTCAGAGATAGTTATACAGTTAGTAAACTTAGCAGTCTAAGAAGTAAAATGCAGGCATTGAGGCAACAAACAGATTCTGTACAAAATTTGAGAGAGAAAATAGCATCTGGAGAAAATTTAACAGTTCCAAAATATCCTCAAACAACATTAAATAGACTGTTACAAGCAAAAAAGGTTAATAGAGAAAAAAGGGCTGAAATTCTTAGGATACGTAAGGATTTAGAAGTAGCTAAATTTAGAACAAAATTATTAGAGCAAGAAAGAGTAAGAAAAATGGGAGAACTTAGGATTTTGAATCAATGTCATTCAGATTTGATGGAAAAAAATCAAGATTTAGGTAAAATATTTCTTTTAATCTCTCATTCCCTTTTCCTAGTAAATTTTAAATTTAGACAAAATATAAAATCATTTCTAGGATCTGATTTAATGGATCGATATCGAGAACTGAATAAAGATAAAGAGCGGTTAAATGAATGGAGACAGAATCATATAGATTCTCGAGAAACTTATATTCAAACAACTGCCCGTCTTGCTCATCGTCGAAGACAACTTATTTCTGAATTAAGTTTCATTTACCCTATCGGACAAGTAAATGTTTTTTATAAACATTATATAGGGTGACTTCCCCAGTGATGGAACAGACACCAGTGAATGAACACTTTTTAATAAAAAATGTTGATAAAATATATTTTTAATGTTACTAGCCTCATGAAGAAACTTCCCCCAATTTCAAACTTTGAAAAAAGCTATTTTTGACGGTTTAATATCATAAAAGCATTTTATTTAAACGTTCCTTTACTGGTGAAGTCACCCTATATATATAAAAAAATAAATAAATAAAATAATAATAAAGCTATTATTTTCAATTAATAAATTTATTATAAAATTAATTTGTAATCTCTATATTTTTTTTAATAGGAACAAGATGACAGATTCCTAATAAATGATGTACATTTACCAGATAGTGAAAAATTGGATACTTCAAATGATACTCAAGTAGCCGTGGCTCTTGGATTTGTTGCTCATACAACACAAATGATTGCCAGTTTTTTAAATGTACCTACAAGATATCCTATCATACATTACGGTTCTCGTAGTAAAATCATGGACCATATTAGTGAAAATCTTCCAGATACTGATAGACAGTAAGAAATCCTTCTTTGTCACTTCATTTCTCTATTAGATTTTTATAAAATACGTTTTGCTTTTTAGATTCCCCTTATTTGCTCGAAGTAAAGATAAATTACAATTCCATTATGCTGTGTACCTGGTAAATAAAAATATAGCACAATTACGGTGGTATTGTGGTCTCCCAACTGCTGATTTACGTGCTACATTACCAAATCTCTCAGGGCTAATTCATATAAAACCAAGTAATAGGTATGTAAACAATTATTAAAAATGAACTTTTATGGATACTTGATAATATTACGTTGATTTACAGTTTAGATAGTTCAAAACGAACTTTTTCGGGTTCATCACTGGATGTAGATTTAGGCAATAATAAAAGCAATATACCTCTTACACCACCAATTCACAAAGTATTGTTTGAAAAGTGTCATAGAACTACTCGATCGATTAGTCGTTTTAAAAGTACTAAAACTTTACTTGGTTCTTCTCTTGATCAAGGACTAAATCAACCAGTTATGCGATCGCGAGATTTAAATAACCAGTCTAAAAGGATATGCAAATCTGAAGAAAGCGCGATTGACAATACAGCCTTGTCTTTGCCTAGGAATATGTGTAGTATGAGCAGTGATGACACATTAAATGAAACTATTTTTGATAAGACAAGAGATTCAATAAGTAAAGTTCATAGTAACTATAATAACGATGAAACAAATGTTTCATTAATTGAAAGCGATATAGAAATAATGGTGCCAATGTCAGTATCAAAGCCAAAGGTTAATGCTGACATTACTGAAAATCCTGCCAATACTAGACAAAGAAGTTCTAATTCAATTAGTAGTTGTGAAATGGCTCTAACTAGTAGTTTAGTAGATGAAGATAGTTCTAATGGTAATTCATCAATAAAAAATGGAGATAATTGTGATGGTGTTTTTGTTAGTCAAGAGCATATTAAAAATCGTACTAATGGTAAGAACTCTTCTATTAATCAAAATTTTGATAACAAAAGTTCTGAAAAATCGAAAAATGAAGGAACAGATGAGAAAGGTTTTCCAAAGCTACTCTCAAAGAATGGTGATGATTCAAGTCATTCCTTTGAAAAAGTAGAAGATTGTGATAGTAAAAGAAGAAAAACACATGATAGTTTAGAGGAGCATTTGGTGTTATTAAAAGAACATCCAATCCAATGTGATACAGAAACAAGGTATTTTCCTTTCACGTTATAATTTTTTAATTTTTCGTTTGTTTTTCACAACATTATTCAAATTTTCATATTTTATTTTTGCCATCTTTTTTTATAATTTTTATTTTTTTTATTTCTCATTATTCCAGTCTGACAGCAGAATCTTTTCAGGCAAGATCAAAGACAAACTCAAAATGTCCTTGAAATTCGAAGTTCAAATATGTCTAAAGAAGTTGCCAAAGAACTTGATAGTGAACCAGTCTGTGATTCATTGGTAATAATATAGTCATATTATTAATATGTATAAGTATAACCAAATATTTTGATTTTTTACTAAATTGATACTAAATTATTTCTATTAAGTAATATCTTGCAGTTTTCATGCTGTTTTCAGCAATGAAATGCGAATTTTTTAATTTATTGCTATTAAATTTATGCACAATTGCTAAATATTATTTATTACAAATAGTACATTGCGCAACTAGTGCGCAAAATAGATCATTCCCACAGGAGTCGACAAAAGAGACGAGTGCGGGTTATGACCTATTGCGCACGTGTTGTGTATACTATTCTTCCTAACGAGTTGCGCAGAGTTTGATTTTGCGAACCTGAAGTAGTGCTTGCAGTGCGGGAATGTATTTTGCACACTAGTGTGGGAATGTGCTATTTTGCACACTCATTCAGGTTCGCAAAATCGAATTTTGCACACTCCGTTACGAAAAATCAAGTTTTGTTTATTATTTCTTAATTTAATTTGTATTTATGAAAACGTGAATTAATACATTTTTGTTATAGCGTACTTCATAAAAATAATTTTTAATTTTTCAGTTAGAAAATGCAATAACGACAAGTGTATGCGAAGTACAAAATAACTTGAAATCTAATGATTTTACATCGTCAACAGAGTACATAGATTCTATTAGACGAAGTTCAGAAAGTGTTTATGCACGAACTGAAGCCTTAGCGAATAAGACTACCAGTTTTAAAGTGATGAGGCCACGCCCGTAAATGTATACATTGAAATATAAATAATTTCTTCGAAAATATTCAATTTTTTTCTGGATAATTTTTACCTTTTAAAATTATCTTTGTAAATATTTTAAAAATATTAAATAATTTAAATATAAATTATTCCTCATATTAAGATTTAAATGATTTATTGAAATAAATTTGAATGTACATATTGTATATAAACAAATATAAATAACAGACTTGAATCTCTGAAATGAATCATTAATTAGTATCTAAGTTATATAAAATATTGTAGTTGTATTGCTACAAAAAAATAATAATAAAATGATTATGATAAAATATTAATACGTTTTAAGAGATACGAAAGTAAATATAATAAGTGATTACTTATCATCTGCATACATCTATTTCTTTTCTGTATTTATGTTATTTTTTTCTGTACAATTTTAAAGATAAGTTGTAATTTAAAATTATAGTTAATATAATCAAAAGTATTGCTTCTAAAAATAATTGCTTTACATACACATTGTTTTCTTTATAATCTAAATGGCACTGTAGTTTTTCTGTAAGTAATGCTTCTTCTTCGTTTTACCTTTAAGTTTATTTCTAACATTTCAATTAAATGTTTAAATTAAATTTAAATTAAAAAGTACTAAAAAATAAAAAACGGCGATTTTAAAAACTAGTCTAATCACTATCATATTCGTAAGTCAAGTGAACTTGAAAGTTTATACATAGAAGGAGCATAACTTGAGCATTAGACATTTTAATAAATGTTTCGGCATTCATTATAAAATAAATGTATTACAAAATTTTGATATCATTTTTGGCGCATGTAACTTGTGAAATTTATGACACCAGAAGAAAATATTATTTTGTATTACATGTGCTCAAAAATGATAGAGTTGACAATTTAACTCTATTTTTTTGTTTTTTTGATTTTAAGCAACCAAATTCTATATAAAAGTTAATTAATTTAATCTATTCCTTATTTTTTAAATACATTATCTGTTAATAAGTTTCTTTTTTATAATTTTCTAAATTATTTTTTTAATTATCAATTAATCTGATTCAAATTTATTTTAATGATTAATAGAATTCTGTTCATTCTATTATAAATTAATAATCACTAAAATACACTAAGAATTAAATCAAAAAGTTATCTAGAACCTTCATCAAGACCTGTAAATTTAGAACTTACTTCCCAAAGCTTATGGGCTATTTCTGATTCTACTTTCTTTTTAGGTTTATAAATTTTGCAATCTCGGTAGATATTTCCACTTTCATTAGACAAACTAGTATCCGTAGCACAATGCAGGATAGTTTGTGCACCCTGAAAAGTATTAATAAAAAATAATTAATTCCTTTTGAATTTATAAGCAAATAGGAAACACAAAAATATAAATCCAAAATTGATAATAATTAACTTTATAATATATTAGTATTATTTTGTAGATAACTAATTTTATATCAACAGAAAAATCTCTTACTTGATTTGGTGTGCGTAAGAACAGCAATGCTACAGGAGAAAAAAGAACATAGTGAAACCAGCTCCTCTTCACATGTCTAAATAACCCAGTGTAAACAAATCCTGGACAAACCATGTAAACACAAACTCCAGTGTTTTCTACTTTCTTTACAAGTTCATGTCCAAAGTGCACATTTGCCAATTTAGAATTGCAATAAGCAGGATTCATTCGTCCACTTACTGGTAAATCTCTTTCGCCATTTAAATTTGTGAAATCAATTACACCAGATTCTAACAATTTTGAAGTTACAATAACCACTCTGTAATAAAAATAATATGAATTTAAATGTTTACATTTAATGCAATGTTATATGTAATGTTTTTATATAAAAGAAAGAATTATTTTCACCTGCTAGGAGCACATTGTTTCAATCTATCCAATAATAAATTTGTTAGTAAAAAGTGTCCTAAATGATTGACTCCAAAATGTATTTCAAAACCTTCTTTAGTTACATCTTTACGTTGTAATGGCACATAAACACCCGCATTGTTAATAAGAACATGAATTTCTGGAAAATTTTTCAAGACTTCAGTAGCAAAATGTCTTACTGAGACTAAAGAAGCAAGATCTAGTTCCATAGGAACCTAAATTACAAAATAATAAAATTTAAATTAGTTTTTTATTTAATACTCATGTAAATTTATAAAGTAGTATCAAGCAATATATGAAATTTTTACCAATTCGGCTCCAGGTGCATGACTACGAATTTCTTGAGCAGTACTTTTTGCAGCTTGTAGATTTCTACAAGCCAAAATAACAGTTGCTTTTCTCTTAGCTAACTCTTTGACAGTTTCCTTGCCAATTCCAGAATTAGCTCCAGTTACAATAAAAACACGACCCTCTAGGTTGCTTTTACTCTTACATCTTCCCCAAGAAAATTCTCTACATTTTCTTAAAAATCCAGCTAAGAGAACAACTGGTAAGATGATGTAACACAAAGTTGAAACCATCTTTTTGTTCTGACGGTGCACTCCAAACTCCAATGCACTGATAAGAAAGTTCTTTGTCAATGATGATGAGGTACTATTTCCAAATTTGTGATAATATTATGCGCATTTATGAATTTCATTTGCTTTCTTTTAGCTTGTTAGTGCAACTTCTGAATTTCTTTTGACAAATATGCGTTATAAAATAGAAAAATTTAGAACTAGAAAATTAATTGTGATATAATAATATAAGTAAAAAATATTTTTTCTTACAGTTAATAAAATATTTCTTTGTGATACAGCAACACTGCTTCCATCATGTTCTTTATGAAACTTACTTTTATGAAAATGGAAACCCACTCATTTATAAATAAACTTAATCTGAATAAATAATATTCAACGTAAAAATGCCTTTAAAAACATTTTTAGTTGCGGTCGCGGCTTTTGTTTGGCGGTTTGGCATATAACAATAAAAGCATACGAACTATATAGTTTATTTGTTGGAAGGGCATGCGCAGTTAAGATCGGAGCCGATTGGTCGAGCATTATAGCGCTTTTTTCAAAGTAAATGAAGAATTGTAGCTTTCAGTTAATTGTTATTTGTTATTTTCTTGAAGTATTTAACTGTTTATTAAATTATATAAAATGCATATATATACGCATTCGTGGAAACAAATTTTGAACTTATTTATATAAGCATTTATTATAGTGCTTCTAAGAATAAAAAAAAATTTGTTTGAATTGGTCGAATGAGAGAAAAAACTCGTAAGTAGCAGGAGGAAATTTGAGGTTCTTTCCTCCCGCTACTCCGGGACGCTTGAAAAGCTCAACAGTCCATCCACTTAACAGGCGTGAAAAAGGTCGTTTTTCATGTTATATTTAGGTACATGTAAAAGAAATAGTACATTATGCAACAAGGGGCGAAAGTAGCAGATTTTTTCCGCGGGTGGGTTTTCCTACCAGAGAAGAAAATTTTTACTTTCACCCAGCAAATTTTACTCTCGGCCCGCAAATGAGATTTATGGGAAATATATGCAACTTCGTCCTAATTTTCAGGGGTGAAAGGTGATGGCTATTATGTAATGTTTATGGGTAGCGGACATCAGGTGGCTATTATGGTCGTGTGTGGAATAAATAATATTTACATTCTTAAAATATAACTGATTAAGTTTTTTATTATTATTT
Organism: Torymus sinensis; assembly: GCA_030522985.1. Taxonomy (NCBI): domain Eukaryota; kingdom Metazoa; phylum Arthropoda; class Insecta; order Hymenoptera; family Torymidae; genus Torymus; species Torymus sinensis. Next base: position 26,730 of record JAPYZP010002669.1, read on the forward strand.
TCATTGTATTTTTATTTACAAATTATGTAACGGTTATATACATATAATTTATATTGATGTTAACGCGATTATATGATTAAAATATAGTTCTTCATAATGAAAATGAACTTCATTGTAAACTTAAACGTTGAATTACTTTTAAAAAGCTAGATACAAAAACAAGGCATTGGGCATAATTTTCATTTCAACGTCTACTTAATTTTATATGAGGTATAAGTAAGTAAAAATAATTTCAAACGATTTCTCAATTCATTCTTCACCATGCATCTAAAAACATATCTATACCACACATACGGGTTTGTTCACTCAAATATGTAAAGTTATAAAAGTAAAAAAAGGTAAGTAACTCTAAATATAAATACAATCATTAAATTACAATAATTTAAAAGCACATAATCTAATTTCGTTTTACTTTTGGATCTGGCCGTTTACAGAGCATCGACGTCACGACGCAGATAAACTTTTTCAATACTACTTTGGCTATATATAATGCTGCGAGCAAACATATAATAATGAAACCGTATACATCTAACAAAGATTCTTGCCACCAGGGCATGTCAACATTGGGCGACCGTAGCGCGTCTTTCCCGTGACGCGCGATGTATTCCACCCAGAATACAGCCGTATCTATTGGGCTCATTGGAGTATCCTTAAAATCTTCGCTTACTTTTTTCACCGATTGTCTGGAAAAAATATTACGTGCTTTATGTTATGAAATCTATTTTACACAGAAAAACTATGATACATTGGTCGATCAATTATTTTCGGATACTCACTTGTATATTGGATTTTTAATTATTTCAGTGACAGCATTCGTGAATGATTTCTGCGTTATACCTTTCAGATCGACTTTTATCGCAATATTTTTGTTCACGTACGATTTCATATTGAAATGTTGATCGCCAAATAACGGAACCATAAGGCCTCCATGAGTAACGAAAGCTTTAATATTTTTATGTTCTAAAATAAGGAAAAATTATGACGAAATTTTATAACATGATTAAATAATAGCAAACAATAGTCACGAAAATATGCCGAATTGAATTGTCTGTTATTTTTAATTTTCATTCAAGTTTTTAATAATTATAGTAAGAACGTAAGACGTTCTCCGGACAATTATGTCAAGGTCGCGAAAATCGTAATATAAAAATATAAAAAAAAAGGTTGGTGTAAGAATTAAGAAAGTGTCATGAATACCACTTATGTATATAATTTTTTTTTTACGTTGCTGAATCTCTGAAATGAATTCCGCTTGCCACATTCCATATTATTTCTACTATTATGCAGTATAACATACTAGTTTTTTTTTTTAATAAAAAATTTAGAATTTTTTCGCTTCGTAATTCGTAAAAAAGACTTTTCGATTTTCCGGAGAACGTCTTTAAATATAACAGCTAAGTAGCTGAGCATTCACCTTACAAATAATTTGAAAAAATGCCAAATCGCGTGTTGACGCGCGTGTTGACGTTACTCACTCAGAACTTGAACTTGGGGAAGCCAGTGGTAAGTGATGACATTTGAAGGAAGTCCAGGCGGTAATTTTTCTGGTTTAGCAATTTTCATAAGCACTCGTACGGGTGCAATTTTTTTAAAAGTGTTGTAGAATATATCAACTAATATAGGTTTAGGGAAGGTCTCTATTCGGACCATAGAACCGAACGAGAAGTATATAAATCCATCTTTGCTCTCGTCCAAAAATTTCTTCACCTCCTGAATAAAGTAATTACAATCATTGTCACCTGCACATTTGTCCAAGAGGAAAAATTATACACTGCAGTCATCTTATATGTACATACCTGAGGCAATGACTCATTATGATCAACAATGTGCAGTCCTCCGACAGGTACGACTGCCGGCGTGAAAGCCCTTATCCCATTCAACTGATGGTGATAGTTTATCAGCGCCAAAGATATATCTCGGTCCAAATCTTTGACACTCGGGAAACCAGGTCCAAATGCCTTTTCCACGTATATGTCTTGATCCGTCACGTAATATCTGAACAAGCTTTTGAGGAGATTACTGAGAAAGAAATTCTGCAGTCTCTGGAAAAATGTCATGGGCCCGCTGTAGCCGGAAAATATACTCGGATTGACCGCGGGATTGTGTGGATTGCCAAGGGCGTCGTGCGTCCAGTCCAGCGGTGGCATTGTCACGGTCGCGATCATCGGTAGGTTGAAATGTCGGCCCCAGGCGAGATGACAATTCGTCACGAAGTGCTATTTCAGAACAGTTATTCGTTATACATTCAATCCGCAAAAAACGCGATTTATATATATGCGCAAACCTACAGAAATAGACATAGAAATGGTGTCAGAAAAATAGTATACGATAGAGTCGTCATAACGGGAGACTAATTACTTTTCTTCCTGCTACTAGGGAAAACCTCGCTAGATGCTCGAAATACTCGACTTTCTATTCACTTTTCTATGAAGGAAAAGGTCCTTTTTCATGGACATGTTGAATAAATTTTTTTATTATTTTATCTTATTCTTCAATGTTCTTATATAATAATTTATATCTAAATATATACAACTTTTTCTATATAAATATTTCTAGTAAAATTAATATATATATAAATAAAAGATGATTCTTTTTTATGATTTTTCCTTTTATTAGGTTATTTGCCTACCTACCCTTCTTTTATTTATACCTTATAAGTCGTTATTAAATTTGTTATTGTATGTCTTATCTATAATTATTATAAAAAGTACTATCTTTATTTTTCTTCTCCTTGTATAGTGTATACAGAGATTATATCTGTGGTATAAGTGCTTGCTTGCAATAATGCTGATTGATCATTAAACTAGTGACCACTCGCTAGCTTGTTTTAATCATTTTTCAACTTTAATCGCTCGTAGTTCGAAAACATCGCGTTAAAAAAAAAAATAAAAATAAAAACATGAGTGAAAAAGTTTCTATTTTTGTCCATTTTACCTAGAAAAATGGTTAAAGTATCGATCGTGGGATTTGTTGTTGCCCTAATGACATTTTTTCGTCCCGATGGTCAGTAATTGACAACTTGTAAAATTATAAAAATTTTATTATTAATCGTAATAATAAAATTTGTATAATTTTACAAATTGTTAATTACTGACCATCGGGACGAAAAAATGTCATGAGGGTTTTTTGTTCGCAACAACAAATCCCAATATCGATACCAACTGGTTTCATCCTGGCATCTTTCCGTGGTCGAAAAAACTCGTTTTTTGAGGGTGCGTCGCTCGCCTACAATATATACTTATGGCGTGCCATGGCGTGCTGAGCCGACTCCGGGCTATCACCACCTTAATGTTATAAAAATAATAATTATAATAATAATCATCAATTAATTATTATAATTATAATATAATTATCAATTGATTATTGTAATTATAATATAATTATCAATTAATTATTATAATTATAAAAATCTATTTTCAAAAT